>JBCAUG010501643.1:0-29878 GCA_038406175.1 Haplosyllis leylae
CCGAGTGGAGGGGGGCTTACCGGGGGGGGGGGGGTACCTGAGCTGGGGGGGATCCCCCTGCTGGACCTTTCTCGGGTCCCCCCCTCCGGCTGGACCTGGCTGGGGTAACACCCCCCCCCGGTGGACTGACAAAAACCTATGAAAATATTACCTCCCCTCGTACTACGTACGCGGTCGGTAATAAACTAGATTTATTCAATTTATTACTTGTGTATTACACACATTCATTTAAATCCAAAATTACAAATATTTTTTCAGTATGTAAATGAATTCCAACACATAAACTGCCAGCAGAACAAGTATGTCAAAGAAATAGGTTCAAACACAGAACGCAATGAACCTATTTTAATTAATGACATGCCTTAACATAATAGTATCTGCCTTGTGTGCTCACACTAATGCAACTTACTGATATTAAATTTTAATAAACCCTGTTCCATGGTCATTTTTCTTGTTTGATTATTTATGGGATTAAATGTAATTTTTGTTTTGTCATAAAAAGACTCCCGCGGCTCCGGCGCTTGTATGGCCCAACTGAACACACAAAACTTGCCACATCACCAAAGGACGTAAGAAGACGGGGATAAAAATAGCAAACGCTGACAAAATGATAACATGTTGACTTCACAGCTAAATTTAACTAAATGAAAACTTGTAGAGACAATCATAAAACAAAAGGGCTACGACATCACAAACCTGTACCTGTCCGGCCTCTCTCATTTCACTGTTCATTGAAAAACTGCCCTGCATGTAGCTCTGCGATGAAGTGTTCCCCGAGCTATTAGCGGCGTTTCGTACCGAAGGCGGAGCTCTTTGGACGACATGAAGCACACTACCATTGACATCTAAGAAAGATCAACATCTGATTAACTATTTGGTTATGCAGTCCATTACAGAAAACCAACGGCATTTGGACAGTGGATACTGTGCTTCGAAAATAAGCTGTCCTGCGAACAACCAGTCTAGGATATGTACTGACGCCACAGACTCAGAATTATGTTCTATTCTCGGACACTTTGGTTATTGAAATCTTTCAAACTTTTAGGTCCTAGTACGTACAGCTCCTTGAATAAAGTTATGGATAGTATCATACAATACTAGAAGTACAGGATGCTTACCGTAATCATTTAATTTTTTGTCGTCTTGCAACACTCTGCCTTGGAAGATCAACCTTTGAGAGTCAGCTGCAATTTCCTACAAGACAGAAATTTAAATGATAATTCAATTCTGCATTACCATTTCTAAGGAATGTATCAAAATCCAAACATATTGTTCACTAAGTAAATACAAATGGGACGCTATTTCTATCGAACAAGGTGATAACCACACGACGTACTATTGAATTTGCTATCTTCCCCTTGAAGTCTTTTACTGTAATCTGAAAATAGAATATTATATTGAAAAAAGGCTGATAACATTAAAACCTGGCACACAGCGTTTACAAAGCTTCACAATCATTTGCGCAATTATATGACTTTGCTGTACCTGTGTCGACTTTCTTTCCGCATATTTCTAAATACCCCATGAGAATATTGGGAACGATACGGAAAGTTGATAACTGTCCTAGGACATTTTTTCAGTCACTAATTAGACATTCAATTTGTAAGTTAAGTAACAGAAGCTTCGACAGTTGTCTATCGAATGGGCAATAATGCAAGACCTTCCGGCAATTCCATGACAATGCATTTTTTGGAAATTTACAATTTAATTTTTTTGAAATTATTCACAGATTTATCTATACTGATGAAAGTGAGAAAATGTAGTTTTTCTCAAAACTACAAAGTTCTTTGTTGAATCTTAACAATCCCTTTTTCCCACCACTAAACCCTGCCACACCAAAATTCTGTACAATTGAGTCCTCCCAGACCCTGCTACTCTCCCGTACACGTGACCTCCATCACCCATAGTCATCCCGCCACTCTTGACAGAGTCTTCTTGGTCACTTTTTTTTTATGAGCAGGACCAATTCGTCTGATTGAATTCCTTTCGATAGACATTAAATTGACTTCCACTAATCCTTGAATATTTATTGCTACTCACATCATCTGGAACACAAAATGTCCTATTTTTCCCATCTAATGTCTTTACGGTTACGTCCAGCATAATGGCCTTGTTATAGTATCCTCATACCATTAACTGAAAATAAAATGAGATGCGTTGAAAACATTTCCCGAATGAATTCTGTAGATCCTACGTTTTTTTCCAATGGGCTGACATTTCTGCGTGAACAGTACTCACTGGTTATTAAAATTTCCGCTGCCAAAATTTTCCATATAAAATTCGCTCAAAAGTAAAATACATTTTTGTATTGTTGGTCTATTTACACTGAGCAAACAGCGAACGCGAAAACGAAATTTTCCTTTGATCTGAATAGTCCATGTAACAATCAAATTTACACAAGACTTTTTTGCACACCTTCCACCAACATACAGACACGATTGGAATCACATTGCCGAAACATTTGCACATCTTCAGATGAAACTTAATCAAGGCAAAATATCTCAGTACTCAGAAACAGCTTACTCTTCTTCACTTCACTGTTTTCCATTTCCACATAATTTGTCATGTGGAAGGGGAAAATGAACAGTGCATACCTTTAAATTTGTTCCTCGCAAATATGTTGAATAAATGAGCAGACATCATTGCCATTGCCAAAATTAATGTGACTTTTTACCACAATGCTATCTTCTTCATGAACTGCATACGTTCAAGCATATCAGTAATATTTTAGATTTACATTTTCTACTTTTGAAATTTTAATAAAATTTTTTTGAGTGAACGGAGTAGATTCTAAAAAGGAAAAAAACGTCCTGTAATTTCACAATATTTATTGTGGACACCCATCCCAAGTCTTGAGCAACATTTTGGTTGAACAGTTCTACCCTCTGAAGAAACTCAAATAGCACAATTTTCGTTCATTTACGGGGGTTCCTATAGACTGCACCCCCCCCCCGCCTCCTGAACCCCCCCCCCCCTTCTGGGTTTGGGAAAGAAAGGAGACGAACTGCTCCCCCCCCCCGTTAGGGAAGGACCCCCCCTTCCGTCAACAGACACACATAACTGAAAACATTACATTCCACAGTACTACATACGTGTTCGGTAATAAGAGTAATGTCATAATGTCGGTGTGCAGATCTAGAAATTTTTGCCACTCATTGCGTCCGGGTACCAGACTAGATCTAAATATAGTAGATCTACATCAACAGTAGTCTGAAGTTTCCGTTCTAACGATATTTACTAATGCCTATCTATGCGTTTAATTCACATCATCAACTCATTAAGCGTAACAAAGGTTTTTACCAATAATTTAAACTGATAAAGTCAAAGTGAATCAGTTCTTTTTTTCACAAACTAGCCCGAGTTTCTGGCCTCACATACGCGTTGATGTAAAAAACATATTGTTGCAGGTCAGAGTTCTCGGTCTAAAAACAACTTAATCCTACGCATGCGTGCAAATACGTGTGGGATTCCCAAAAAACAGAGATGTACACTGTTTCGGATCCATGCAAGATTTTTAGAACGTCAACAAGAGCCAATTTTTTTTGGAAACAAAAAATATGACAGTAGTTGGATACTCACCATATTTTATGATGTTTGGTGGATATCCCAGACTTCCAGTTGATGTTGCTATGGGAATAACATTAGAAGATGATACTGATGATTTGATATTGCTCCAAGAAAGATCAGAGAAGCTGGAAAGAAACAAAAGAAATACTATGACAAAAGCTGAGAAAAGAAACATCAGATATCCTGACAATTGGCACTCAAGTTCTTGTGAAATAGACAGGTTTCCAATAAAGACAAGATTGCAAGATTGCTGATGTTTGGGAAGATGATGTATATGTTATCACAGATCAACCACACAAAGAAAATTCAGTGTACACAGTTGAAAACTAGACAGATGAAATTGCAAAAACAGTCCATAGAAACCTATTATTACCATTAGTGATGTTTTTGTGATTTTTACTGTCAATCACAAAGGTTCCAATGTGTGTTACCTACAATTTTAGACTGGATGAGACCTTATGATCCAAATACTCTGGTAAAACCAGTTTATGAAGAAAATAGTGCAGAATAAGTAAATTCAGACAATAAAGATGATGATGATGATGATAGAGATTCAGTGGTGATGAACCTATTTGAATTTGTACCAGATCTCAGAGAAAGAAACAAGTCCAATGATAATGACCCAAATGATACTGTGAATACAGTAGGGGTCATTGTGGATAAACCAAAACCTCAGGAAATTAAAAGGCAGTCAGAGTTAGATTCATTCCAATCAGCTGACAGTATTTCAGATGGTGAGGATGGGCATGTTAGTCCCCACTCTCCTCCATTAGCCCTAAGAGAAAGAAAACTGCCCACAAAATATTTATAGATCTATTTATCATTTGTCCCTTGAGACAATATTGAGTGCAATATTAGATAACCAATTTCTGGGGAAAGTTTACAGGGAACAATCTTCCCAACTGTGTATAAATGTGTTTATATGTGAATCCCTATGACCTCTGTTTGTGTTTGAGCTTGTGTTTGAGAGTTTTGGATACAGTCCAATGCTGATTCAACTGTATCCAAATTGCTTGGTCTTTTGGTAGCCACAAACAGGTAACCTAGTCTGTGCATGATTAGGGGAAACCAGCCATTTTGAAATTCTTTGTCTGTATATCATGTTTGTAAAAATCAATCAAAATATTTACATTTTTGTATACAGTCCAATGCTAATTTGACTGTATCGTACATGACTGTATCCTGCCCTCTTGGCATCCAACTGTATACAAAACATAATTAATAATATTTTTGCCACCATTTTGGATACAGTCCAATGTTAATTTGACTGTATTCAATGAATATTTGACTTGGTGGTGGTTTCTAAGTATTCTGGACAAAATACCTCCAATTCCTTGGACTCCTTTAAGTTTTATGAATTAGTATTTTCTTCATTTTTGTCCAATTTGAGTAATTTCATTTTAAAAGTTGCACAACAGCTTTAGAAACAAAAATGGCCAACAGGAACTTGACATTCCCTCCAACTAATTAATATGCACATGAGTTTTAGTGTACTGTAAACATTTTTATGGGATCTGGCAGGTGGTGGGGTGGGCAAAATATGCCATGGGGTCTAAAAATGTCAAGTATCAACATAAAAATGTCATTAGTATTTACATGAGACCTAAATTTAATCAAAAAAACTTAGTTTCAAACTTATTGGATACAGTTGAATTAACATTGGACTGAATCCAAAATGGTTGGCTAAAATATTATTGTTTATGTTTTGTATACAGTCAGATGCTAAGATGGCAGGATACAGTCATGTAGGATACAGTCAAATTAGCATTGGACTGTATACAAAAACATAAATATTTTGATTTTGAACTCAAACACAAGCTCAAACATAATTGGAAACAGAGCTTAAAAATGCACACATTTATATTAATCTAAATTGTTGTGCAATTTTTATTTTGAAACATCATGGAAGATATTATACCACTCACATAAACAATACATGTCACCAACATGCACTCGTAGCTCTTTGTTACAATAAAAACTATTGCCATCCTGTCCTGGGAATATGTGTTGAGTTTTAAATAATATATCATGGTGGCAGCTAGTGTAAGTGATCAACCCAGAGGCTTTTTGGACATGGATTCATCATGAATCAGGGAGTATTCTCACTGGATGTGAACAAATGAACTCAGGTTTGATAGAGATATGGTATTTTTACCAGTCTCTCTGTAAGTACTGTTTATATTTTATTACTCTCATTGCCTCCACACCTCAATGAACTGGTAAACACATTTCCTATGGATGGATTTTGCCCAAACTTGGTACAGTCACTCAGGCCCAGTCTAGGAACAATATAGTGTCACTCCTGATACTATAGGTGGTGTCACCATTGTGTCATGATGCCTGCAGCACCCCATAGTGGTGCAAATTGAAACTAGATTCTATGAAGAACATTTCCACCAAGTTTGAAGCCATTTGGATAAGTGGTTCTCTCACAATGGCCTGCTGAATTGTTGGTCAGTAGAAGCCCCAGATTTCACACATTGGCCTGTTGTAGAGTTGTTCAACAGCACCACCTATCTCTTCATTGGATACACATAATGGTCTGTTGGATTGTTATCCAACAGTTCCACACATTTCCCTTCATTCACCATGTCAGAGGAGTATGAGTCTCACAAGGCTCTCATTGAAGCATTTACCAAGGCATTGACAAATGTAAAGGTTTCCCCCACAGATACATTGAAACTGCTGAATTTTGACTGAACTCTCAGTACCAGTATGAAGACTTCTGGCTCTTCTGGAAAGGGATGGAGAGCTGGTACAAGCTTCAAGGAATCCTGGAGAAGGAAGGTGATGACACATGCTTGGAATATCTGCTCAACTTCTTAGGCATGGTAGGACAAAAGAAACACAAGCAATGGACCCCTGATGGTGCAACTGTTGAAATTCGAAACAAGAAGAAGAAAAGTGCTGCAGGTCTCATGGAATTTCTGTATGCAGGCATGGATCACCCTGTATCACAGTGATACAGGATCTACCAACTCAAAGAGATCAGGATCAAGGCTGGGTAAACTCCAGATGAGCTCATTTAAAGGATTCAAGGGCTAGCTGACAGATGTAACTTCCCCACTGATGTGGAGAAGTGATGACATATATACAATTCAGGCTGGTATGTGCTCTCACTGACACCAACCTGGTCAAGAAACTGCTCACCATTGCCATAGCAGACAACATGTCATCAATGGGTCTAGCCACCAAAGCAGTAAATGCCATACAGAAGATACCAAAGATTGGACAATGTGGCAATTACACTAAGTCACATACTCCAGGCTGGCAACATTGCCCAGCTAAGGATTCCAAATGCAACTACTGCCATATGGTAGGACACTGGGGAGTCAAATGCAGGAAGTCCAAGAAGACAGCCCCATGCACTAAGAAACCTCACAACCCACAACACCTACCTTGCCAATGTCTGGGAGGAAGGAAGAAAACTGATGAAGTAGGTGTTTCTGAAGGAGAACATCACCATGATGAGATTACAATACAAGCCTGACTAGCTGACCAGAAGAAACCCAAAGACCTGGAGGAGATCACTTTCACAGACATTTCCATTGATGTCATGACAGAAGCTTTTGCAAATGTGGAGATGCCTGTTGTGTCAAAGAAGAGAGCCAGCCTTTGATGCAAGGTGGACACTGGTACAGGAGGAAATGTGATGCACTTTCAAGCCTCTTCCCAATCAGTTAATGTGAGCTGGACTGCCAAAAGGACTATGAAAATGCAACATAAGGCTCAGAGTCTACAACAGAACAAACATACCACAGCTTGGTGCCTTAGATACTAAAATCTCCTGGAAGGACAAAGAAACCAACAAAGTTCATGAGATGGATATGACTTTCTATGTTGCTGACACACCAGGACATGCTATCTTAGGATTACCTTCTTGCAGCAGGTTGAGGATTGTTCACCTCAACTGCTCAGCTCAATTCAGGAAGCATGGAAACCCATCAAATCTTGTCTGGAAAGGGAGAAAGTGCAACAGGATATGAAGAATCTCAGACCAATAAACTCCCAGGAAGATCTGATAAAAGTATACCCAGATCACTTTGAAGGGATTGGCAAATTTCCAGGTACATACCACATACACCTCAAAGAAGATACTATTCCTGTTGTGCACACACCAAAGAAGTGCCCAATAGCCATTTTACCCCTGGTAAACAAGAAGCATGACAAGCTCTTGCAGTATGAAGTCATCATTCCAGTGACTGAACTGACAGACTGAGTAGCATCACTCGTTTACTCATGGAAGGCAGATGGTGACCTCAGGACTTGCCTCAACCCAACACCTGAACAAGGCTATCAGGAGGGATTGTTACAGAACACCAATGATTGAGGAGATAACACATGAGCTAGCTGGTAGCACGAGGTTTACAAAAGTTGATGGATCTTCATCTTATCACTGTATCATCCTTGACTATGAGTCATCTCTACTGACTACCTTCAACACACACAGAAGGAGGTTTTCAGACTTGCATGTACACAGGATATCTTCCAGAGAATGATGGACCGAGTCCTTGGTCAATGCAAAGGAGTCATCAGAATCAAGGATGATATCATCATACATGGTAAGGATGAAGAGGAACATGACAGAAGACTACACAAATTTGGAGAGTAGCCAGGGAATGAGGACTTGTTGTCCCACAGCACAACCATAAACAATACATATCACCACCCTTCCAGTTTGCACCTATTCTACAACATGCACCCATAGCTCTTTGTTACAATAAAATCTAAATTGCCATCCTGTCCTGGCAATGTGTTTGAGTTTTAAATAACATATCAGAAGATGTTTAATTAAAAGGGGGAGTATGTATCATGGTTGATTTTATGTCATGTCAAGTGGGAGCTCCAGTTCACTCCTACATTGGCATTGCATCAGAAATTGTTTTAGCTTACCCAAGCCACTTTCCCTCCAAAACCCTTGTACTTACTTCAGTTTAGCTTGGGCAGTCAAAGGACTAACAAATCTGACAGGCAATGTTCTCTCAAACAATTCTTTTCTCTCTTATTTGAACTGCTTTTGTTAGAAGAACCCACAGGAGTTATTCTGATTGCATTTAGTTGAACCCCATAAAATTTATTCAGATTTCTCTTATGTCTTCAGTTTGTTTGTCTTTTTGATTTATAGCATGATTTTTCCAAATGGTGATTATGTTATTCCTTCTATGTTTCTTTGCCTCCTCTTCAGCTTCTTTTCCTTGCAATCTTATTTCAATTTCCTAAGTAACATCTTTTTCGTATCCTCTTTACTCACATAACTTCTTGTAGCTGTCCCTCTCTTAGTTTTAATTTCCTTTCTTAGTCAAATTTTCCTTGATTCATCTTCAATTCAATCTAATTTATGTATTTTGTCTTCCCATTAATAGCTGGAGATTGATTTGGGAGGAAAATTTACTCACATCGATCTGATACCCTGTGTTACGCAGTTTTATTAGAAACCGTACATGACGAAATTTCTCCACAAATACCGCGAGACATTTCATCACAGATTTTGCGTTTGATTTTGTGTTTGCTTCTCATTGCGAAATTTAAGCCAAGCTTAAAAAGCGAAAAAAATCTACTTTATCAAAGACACAAGCAAAGGAGGCTACCGAAATGGGCGATTCAGATTGGGACACCATTACTGTTCTACACAAATGTACACCCAGGGCTGCACAGTTGAAGTCAACACAGGTAGAGATCTAGATCTAGTCTTGTTTTTACATGTTTTGTTTAGAGTGCCGAAGTTTAAACCTTAGATTTAGGTCTGACCGTTTTATGCCGCTTCTGTAAATCGAAGCCAAAAACTAAAACTTCCTAAAACCAAAGATTAAGTACATCTAGCAAAAAAGATCCCAAGTGTCTGGATCTAGATCTATCTGTATCTATATCTGGAATTTATTATAATCAACTTTATTATATTAATCTCAAAATGTATAATTCCAGTGTAATATAATTGAATTAATATCCTAAACTTGATTCTGATTGTGGTGTGTATAGTATCAACAAATACTATAGACAAATCGTGCTGTCAAGTACCAGCAGTATGAAATGATGTAAAATAAATTACTTATGATGAAAAACTTATTAATTAAAGTTTCTTTGAAGAAGAACGTAGTTATTTTTATCTCTTTTACACTAATAGGCCATCAATGCGGCACAGAGAAGCGGAAAAGATATAGATACTTCTAAAAAGTGTAAGTTCAAAGCTCTCACTCCATGCACCATCATAAGCTTTATCAGGTGTTTCGACACTTCCTATGAATACATTTACATTTTTGTTATTTAAGAATCTGTACAAGCTACAAACGTTATAAAACGCAAATATGATGTATTTTTCAACTCTTTCATTGTAGTTTCCGCTGGTCAAAATAAACAACACTCGGCGGCCAAGAATACGGCACAACTTGACAGAGAGACAGAAGAGTTGCACCACGAGAAGATTGGTATGGATGTAGGGAAACTTATCCAGAAGGGGAGAAGCGACAAGAAATTGACACAGAAGGAGCTTGCAGTGGTAGGTTTGTTACATGATTTTTACGAATGTAGCGCATTACATTTTTTGCACGAGGTAGTAATGTAATGTGAAGTCGAAAGTGAACACGAACAGGTAGATTTGGTTTGAAAACAACAAATAATTCATAAATTTCAGAAAATAAATGAAAAGCCGCAGATCATTACTGATTACGAAGCGGGAAGAGCTATTCCCAACCAACAGATTCTGGGGAAGCTGGAAAGAGCTTTGGGTAATTCTTTTTTGCCAACATTTTGCAAACGTGTAATTCGGATAATTTGTGCGACCGTATGAAAAATTTATGCAAAAAAGATGTAATGTTTATGTATATCTATGCCATGTTTTGTGTTGTTATCAATAGGACTAAGTTGTAAGATTTTAGATCGCTATATGTCCATCCATCACACTTTACGCTGGTTACCTGTTGTGAGTTTGAAATAACAAAAATGGAACACCAATTGGAAAGGGCAACGTTTTCCATTCCCAAATGTTCACGTTTGTGTGTACTCCTCCTTCATGTAAAGATAAAATATTTAAGAATTCCTACCAACATTGTTTTCAGGCATGAAACTTCGGGGAAAGGATAAAGGTCAGCCGTTAACGTTCGGGAAGAAAAAGTGACTGCGTGTGTGGCAGGCGTCACCTGGTTCTCAGCACTTCAATTTGAGGACACTGGATATTCACCTGGACGCTGCCAAATATGCAGTCTTCAATCTGTTTGAATCACATACTTTTTATGCCACTACTTTCTACAGCTAACAGGGCAGATAGTTGGTTCGCATCTTCTCATCTAAAATCAAATTGTTCATTGTGTCGTCTGGTTAAGGGGATTCGACCATTCGGAAAATTGTGAATTAAGGAACAAATAATACGCATTTTAAACACGTCGCTAGCTTCTATGGATAAGTTAAATATGTTTAATATTAAATAGCCTAATGTTACGTATTCATTACTCTTTCGTGTCGTGACGTATGTACATTTATGCATGTTATTACATTTCCCATCGGATAAATATACAGGCTCGTTAAAAAATTTTATCATAATGTTCCCAGTAATGAAATATCAAATTGTAATGGCGTATTTTGTAACGATTACCTTTATTACTTCTGATCTATTAAATTTTACAATAAAATTATATTCCAATGTATATTTTTGTTGTTTGGATCTGTATGTAGTGTATTAGATAACAATTGAGCAACCATGGATGTACTTGGATAGTGTCTTAGATTTGACCGTGTACCGATATTAGCAAATCAGGTACTGTTTGATACTTATGGCTTACGCAGGAGAGGGAAAAGATGTTCCTTGATTAGCTTTGCAAGAATCAGGTTCGCTTTTTCGAGTAAAAAAACATTTGCGTGAAGGACTAGATATACATTTTTGTTAGGACTTAAAAAGTGTAACTAATTCAACTTTAACTAGGGAAAGTAAGTTTAACACAGGGGGCAGTCATTTTGGCTCCATGATGTCCTGCCCAGAATTGTTCATCTTTCCCGCGATGCACAAAGTGAACATACTTCACTCCTGATCCATAACTTCTGAAGACGTGTTCCACCTGAAGAGTAATTTGCTTGTGCAAAGTTTACTAACAATCCGTTCTATATACCGTATAGATATATTATATTTATCAGTACAGTAGAACTTCCTCTCAACAGTCTCCCTTTTTCTTCAAAGAAATTTGGACGCAAGAAAGAGGGCTCCATTAAAACAGTGGTAGATACCATGGGTGACCAACCGTAAGTGACTGCCGGAAGGAAGTTCCACTGCAGTTTCATTCTAAGGGATGATGTAGAAATACATCTACTCTCCTCGACACGATGAAATACCTTATTCCAGGCCTTTCCACCCCATTGCTCTTCTTGCCTTTCGATATGGCATTTGTCTATCACAGTCTTCTTGTCACTAGCAAGCAGTTTTACACTTAATTGATAAATGGTTCCGCAATCATATCTGGAGGCTATCCTGAAAGTGATGAACATGGATGTAGAAGTGTTTTATATTCAACAGTTTGGACAACTGCGATGAAAAGTGCAAGAATTCTTTTGGGAATCAAAAAAGGAATTTGTAGAAAAAGTGTGGTGTTTTCACACTCGTCGAGACCAAGACAGACCGACACTAAGGAGGTCACAAAGGATGTCATTGGTCCTCATTTTTGGGTCCCAGTCTACCGTGAAAAAGGTACCCGCACCAAAAAGGGAGGGGAAGGTACCTGCACCAAAAAGGGAGGGGGCCGTTACAACACTACCTCCACCCCTTAAACCTTAGGGGCAGAGGTCCTTATCAGTTCCCCACTCTCCTTAACACTTGAGCCCTCAACATCTGACCACCATCTCCCCTTCTACCTTTTCCCCTCAAATCCCCTTAAATAGGAAAGAAACATAAAATTTGAGTTAATTGAAAGTTTAACATGTTATAAAACTATTGAAAACTAAAATAAGACAAAATATTTGATACATTATATAATATTAAAAAGTCTGATTATTTTTGTTTTGGAAAAAATTAAAAAAATCAATACTTTAATTTTAATTATCTTTCAAAACAAAATGTAATCTCAAATAATTTCAAAACTTAGAATTCAAACAAATAAACATTAATATTTATATTTAAATTATTTTAGTTTTATAATATTTGAAACTGCAAATTAATTTAAAATTTATGTTTCCTTTTGATTTTAAGGGGATTTAAGGGGAAAAGATAGAAGGGGAGATGCTGGTCAGATGTTGAGGGCTCAAGTGTTAAGGAGAGTGGGGAACTGATAAGACCTTCACCCCTTAAGGCTTGAGGGTAGGGTAGGTTTGTAACGTTAAAAATGGGCCGGTGTCAGGATATAAGGGAGGGGGGGGGCTGTTTCAGCACGTTACACCGGACAGGTCTATTTACGGACAGTACAGACATTAGAGTTTTCCGGTGATGTACAAAGTTGGCAAAAGTTGCCATTCTTGTGTTGTCTAAATTTGAAAGTGAATTACATACAGATATCAATCACATCTAATTTATTTCAGTTATCGTGATCAGTTTCAAATAGTATTTAAATTATTTCAACCGGTAACTCGATCCATTTTGTTTTAATCATCATATTTTCATCAGAAGCTACACGAAAATATCAACGTTGCCAACTTTGTATATTGCGGCAAAATTCGTAAAATTATTGGTGAATAACTAAAGTTTCTAACCTTCTTTCTCATTTGATTTTGTAACATTGTCGCATGTATTCCTTCTTTCAAACCGCACCATTTTACTCAGACTTTTCAAATCAAGAAGGAGCGCTGGCCCTGAGGAAAAATAATTTAAGCACGAACCTGATCACAACTCGGAAAATTTATTTCTAGTTAAAAGTATTTAAAACCAAAAAAAAATAAACCTCAGGACTTTACGGCACTAATGTTTAATATCTGCTGTGCAAAACCGTTAGATTTGTAGACAGAAATGTTTTACTTTGGATAAAATTTTGATGGTGGATAACCATGTCCTTTCTACCAAGGTGCATTGGAGTTTTCCCAAAATAGAACAAGAATTTAGTGAATTCAGGGAAACTGAAAGAACACTTCAGCATGAAATGAGGTTAATTTAAAGGTTCTTTTTGTTACCTGTGCCCTCCTGACACTGAGGTTGCCGGCTAGTTTCCTACACAAGACGTAATGAGTCCGAATATCTTTTGTTAGAAAAAAATATTTGACAAATTCTGTAGATTCCACAGAATTTGATTAGGAAAAAAACTCGATTGAGTCCTAATTATAATGAGTTCGGTTTATTATATGAGACTTTAGATATTTTATGGAGAACAGACTCCCCCTTTCCCCTCTCATAAACAATTTTCAGTGTGGAAACTATGTATTCAGTATAACGCGAGGTTGCCACCGTCTTTGACTTGCAAAACCTGATTATGAGAAAACTTTATTTCAAGTTTTTTGTATCATTTTTCATTTCAATTTATGGTGATTGTACAGGTGAGACAGCTTGCCAATACTGATCTTCACAGGTGTGTAAGGACAGACACATTTTTACGTGCTTTGTGGTGCACACAAAAAGTTCTATTTTTATGTCAAATGTTGTTACACTTCGTATTCACTTTGTAACTCTTTGCATTTCACATCCTTAAATTGAATTTATGCCAACATGTTTTAGTCTCAACTTTCCTATCTGTTCATGTGAAAAGACATTATTTTGGGTATAAATTGAGCATAATAGAATATCTAGTTTTAAATGTGGCATAGATCTAGCTCTAAGCCAATTTTAGATCTAGATATAAGCTACAATTAGATCTAAGCCAGATTTAGGTACAATCAGATCTAGATCTAAACTGCAATTAGATCTAGCTCTAAGACATAATTAGATCTAACTCTAAGCTACATTTATACCTAGATTTCAGATACTAAGACCTAGATCTAGATTTAAGTTACAGTTAAATCTAGATCTCTAGATTTGGATCCAAACTACAATTCCATTCCAAGCTGCAATTTCATTTAAATCTAAGCCACAATTAGATTGAGATCTAAGCCACACTTAGATCTAGTTCTAAGCTGCATTTAGATCTAGATCTGGACTACTTTCATATCTAGATCTGGATCTAAACTGTAATTATATATAGATCTTAGCCACATATAGATCTAGATGTAAGGTGCATTTAACAATACTTAGATATAGATCTAAGTGTGGCTCAGATGCAGATCTAATTGCAATTTAGGTCTACATACAGTTCTATAGGGGACTTAAATCTAGATCTAAATACAGATTAGATCTAGATTTAACTGCTGCTCAGATTTAGATTTAGATATAAAGCAATCAGATGTAGATCTAATTGTAGCTTAGATCCAGATCTAGATCTAAAAGTGACTTAGATCTAATTGTAGTTTACATCTAGATCTAGATCTAATCAATGCTTAGATCTAGGTCTATTTGTGGTTTAGGTCTAGATCTAGCTGTAGCTTAGAGCTAGAGCTAATCACATCTTAGATCTAGATCTAATTGCAGCTTTGGTCTTGATCTATTTATGGTTTAGATCTAGATCTAATTACAGCATAGACCTTGATCTAATTTTAGAGCTACATCTAAAATTAGCATGTATGTAGGTAGAAAAAATAAATCTGTTCACATGCACAGATGGAAACATTAAGACTAAAACATCTTGGCATAAACTAAATTTTATAGTCAACTACAAAGAATGGAGGTCATGTTGATATAAGTCAATGGGCACAAAGTGTGACAACATCTGACACAAAAATAGAACTTTTTGTGTGCATCATGAAAACATGTGAAACATGTCAGTTCATGCTGGTACATATTAGTTTCAACATGCACTGCTGGCTGGTGTTAATCTGAGTAGAATTCATCCTCAATTGTGCGTAATCAATTGAATACAAATTCTTGTTTCGACGTTACATGGTCTCATTAACAGATATTATTCGGACCTACTTTTAAACATGTGTGCAAACATGATCATTATTATGCTTTTTTCATCTGATAAAAAGAAAGAATTATGTAAAGGTAAAATTACATCATGGTCCAGACAAAAAAAATCAAAATGTGAAGAAGAAGTGAGAGATATTGCTTATCAAATGTTATGCGGAGCCGACGCATGAGCTCGACTTGTTCGTTTTCCTAACCCGATTCTAGGAGACACCACTTTCTGTTTCCAGGATCAAGTCCAATTTTGAAGAAACCATGAGTTTTGCTGTTGAGAGGTAAGTACAGGAAGAGAGGATCCAATTGCACCCAGATATTGGATGGATACATTTATCATGTACAATCCTACTGGACATTCACAATGATGACATTGATGTGGGATGTCTCCATCATCTGTGGTGCCAACATGCAAGCAATATAAGTATAGTTATCAGTTTATCAGTTATACCTATTTTTTTTCAATGTACCACCTCACTAAACAAAAGAAGATTATATACTTTTTCTCTTTAAAAGCTGTGATAATAACACGATTGTTACAAAAGAGAGGACGAATTTTGTTAAAAAAATATCAGCTTTAAAAAGCCATATTTAGACAACACATTTATTAAAACTCCATTCAGTTCAACATGGCTTATGTCTTTATCCGATATCTTACATCTTAAAGATTATGTAATTAAATAAACTTAAGCTTGATTTTTGCGAAAACTAATTAAGTGTCTTCATGTTTGCACAAATCAGCGTATGTCAGAAAAGCATCAGGAAAAAAATGTGTTACTTTTTTAATACTTTACTGAACATAACCTAACTTTTATGTTTTGATTGTAATTGTTTTACTTTACCTGACATTTAAAATAAGTATAATGATGGGAAAATAGATAGATAAAAAGATACAGAAGGTAGAGATAAGAAGAACAAATCAAAGCAATCCCAATAAGAACAAAAAAAATAATAGTAAGAACTGTTTGAGGCACAGAGAAATTTCTGCTGCAGTAATGTGCTTCCTCCCAGTGTACTAAGCACATTACACTGCAATACTTCTGGGATAAAGATCAATTTGTTTCTTTATTGCCTCATCAACAACAGCACGGTTAAGGCTGGTTTTCCCTGTTACCTTTTATTTATTAATGGAGTGCTGTGGCCGTTGGAAGATACAGTACAGATGTTTTTCAATATGGAGTTAGTTTTATTTGTGACCCAATTCCCGTTTATTTGACATAATAAGTCAAAATAAGTTGGGTGTAGCTGTGTCAGATAAGTTTCTGTGTGAGAGAAATTTTCATCGGAAATGTAATATGTAATTTGTAATATATATATGTTAATTGTTAACTTTTATTATTTAATCAGTGTTTTGGGGGCAGGGTTTGGTTCTATTTTGAAAATATAGATCCAATGTTTTATCAAATTTAGTCAATGTATTTGTGATGAAATCTTATTTAATTTTTTAAAATCATGTAAAAATGTAAATTTTCTTTCTACCAATTCCACTCGAGAAAGACTCTTTGTCAAAACACAGCACATACAACGATTGCTCTTTTGGCTGTCCAATCATCTGCAGGGATACTAATTCACATTGCTATTTTGTTCATAAACACCTCAACAATGCTTGGTACAACAAAGGTTACTGGCTAACGGGACAGTCAATACTTGGTGAAAATGGCTAGTTATGAGATCACATTTACATTATAAGCCTGAATATACATCAAGCGGTTTAAAAAAAATCAGTAAAAAGTTGCCTCCACTTGAAATAGACCTCATAACACTGACCATCACCAGAACCAAGGTTGAAATAGGCCAGAGAGGCATGGCAGACCTTAGGGCTTGTTCCCACTTGACGACAATGACGTCATTTTCTTGTCGTCAAGTGAGAATGGTTTCATTGGTAACCATGCAACCCATTTCTTTTTGTCGTCAGAAATGGGTGCAGCACCCATTCCTGGCAACAAAAATATGCATCGTCGTTGTCAAGTGGAAACGGTCCCTTAAACTGAAGTTTGTTTTATGCACCATTTCACATTTTGAAAAATCATTAAAGCATGTCTGATGTAAATTCTGTTTTAAAATGTAAAATTTGATCTTATCATTAGAAACTCGAATGGACATTTTAAGCTTTTGGCATGACCATTAGACGTGACGTTAAACCCCAATTGAGAGCAACGTATTTTAGTTCAATCAACATTGAAGTATTAAACTGTTTTGTTTTCATTCAATTTACCCCGAGGAAAAACAGAAAGATCTATTTTCCTTTCCAGACTTCTCTACACAGCACTTATTAGCGACCCAGTTATGCATTCCCTGCAGACAGCAATATGTGTAGTCTTCAGAGATTGGCAGCAATAAGATTTAAGAGTCTCATGGTTTGTGTTGTACACAGGTTGACCCTGCAACATTATTCCTCCGACTGCATTGCGATGCTTCATGATTTGACCACGCATAGTTTTAACTTCGATAGATGGAACTAAAATCTTCTATTTTGCTAAAAATTATATTGAAGTAAATTCCATTAGTTTAGTGATAAATTTACAATTGTGGAAAGGGGATACTTATGAATGAGTAATACTTCACCCTAACTCTTTCAAAATTCTTATGAGAAAACTGTTGAGAAATCAATAATGGGAAGCCAGATACTGTGTATCTAACTATATAGGAAATGATCACAGGGAAGAAAGGTGTAGCGAATCCACACTATGTACAGTGAATGCGTGTTGGGAAGTAAGACGTTCCGCACCCACTCTGTAACTGCAGTCTCTGTATCCTTATTGCCTCTCTTCTCCTGAGGCCACGTTTCACATCTTTTACATCACACAGATATGTCATTGTTTGATTACTTCTTAATCTCATCATGTAACATCATTATATCTGAATGCCCCATGGATTAAAATACAATGTATTAATATATTCTGCCTTCTGGCATGAAGTCATAATTCATCTGTGTTTGCATTATTAAGAATTTATGGAGCATTGGCAACAAAACACTGTGAGAAATAACATTATTTGTGCACATAATAATAATAATAATAATAATAATAATAATAATAATAATAATTGGTTTATTCTTCGTATCTCTGTACACTTTCAACACGAACAAGGACATGCAGAATTTAAATTTACATTAATTAGATTTACATTAAGTAGATCTCATACCTGTTCCAGATTTATATGTCTGAAAATATTAACAATGTTTGTTTGTACATTTATCTGTTTTTCCTGAATGTTACAACAAACATGAATTCTTAGAAACCCGAAATGAAACGATGCGTTATTAAGCCGGACAACACGGCAGGTTAGCAACCAGCGACACGACACTCAAACGAAGGACAAGTCACGACCTAGTAAGAATTATATGATCATAAATATCTGATATCACATATAATTTGGAAATAGCTTCGTGGTATAGATTTGTAAACAATTAAAAAGATTAAAGAAAACAAAAAAAAACAAAATGTGTTTGCTTCAGAATTTGCTTGGAAAGAGAATCGGATTTTTCAAGATATGTATTTCTGTCCGATTATCAGACAGATCTCTACACAGGGAAGAGTAAAATGTCAAAAAATTGCCCCCAGTCAGGATTGAACCCAGGATGTGTGGTTCATCACTCTAATGCTCTACTGACTGTGCTAGCCTGGTATGTGTTGGCCAGAAGATTTCTGAAGTGAGTTTTGTTTGTTTCATGCAATATTTCACATATTGGACTTTGTTCATTTCTAGAATCAATAGAGCATGACTTTATGAAGGCCATGAAGATTCAGACTGGCAACTGAATGTTGACTTAGCTCAGTTGGTAGATCACTGGCATCATGGATGAGAGGTCAAGGGTTCAATCCTGACTGGGGGCAATTTTCTATGACATTTCTTTTCTCTTCCCTGTGTGAATATCTGTCAGATAATCTGACAGAAACGCATATCATGAAAAACTAGAATGAAATGGGCTACGTTAGGTCTCGTATCATGTATTTTCCTATTTTTACTTCCGTCGGTGGCCATGTTTAATCTGTTTTCCAAATTTAGCCACGGGTTCACCTTTATCAACATGTCTTTCCGTAAGAGGTCTGTATCCGACTACAGTCTGAGTAAGAAGAAGATCACACATAATGAAATATTGATTTCTCGGTTGGGAGCTTGAAGGGCGTTCTGACCCCGGACATTTGTTTTCACATTAAGTATCATCCATGCTTTATTGGCACACAAAAGAATGATGCCTTAGTTGTGTTACAAGGTGAGCTTTTAGTCTTTACACGAAAAGAAGAAAAAACATTAAAGTTAACTTTCCTCATGCATGTGCAAAGTGAAATGCAGACTAAAGCTGTCCCCAATACAATCAACTATCAATTTTTTCTCCTCAAGAACATTTCATGACAAAAATAAATTTTTCCAGAACATGAACGTCCTTCTGTTAATGACGCCAAATCCATACAACGCAAAGAGCATAAACAGATACATAAATTTGTTTTACCATTTACCCCTTAATATAACATTGATCTACATTCAAGCTACAGGCAATGTATTTTTTGGATATACAGGTCTGTTCTGGTTAATTCGAAGTCATTTGTCAGCAAGATTTTCCTTCAAATTAAGCAGAAATTCATACTAAATTATGGGCTGTAATTCGAAGTTTTAAAGAAACTTTGAATTAGAAATGACTTCAAATTAAGGCTTTGAATTACAGCTAAATTTGAATTATTCCTTTGGATTGTGGTATCTTTAATTTAATTCTTTGAATTACACTTTGACCTACTTCAAATAAAGAAACTGCATCCTTCCATGTTGTTTGGTGGTTTTGTTCATAAAGGCTTGTTATTTCGACTCTCATGACAGGTAAAACCAATTTAAATGAATGGATGTACACTGTATTTGTCTACTTTCTATTTTGTTCAATGCTGCAGAAATCTTAGCTGCCAATGGTCCCTTGCTGTGGTCAGCACACTATAAGTTTACTTACAATCTGTTGGCCAAGATTGGTATATAGATTGGTTCATTGAACAGCTTTCCCAGTGGTCCAGGAAGGCAAAGCCCTTGTCCCCCCCCCCCCATAGTAACCACCCAGTTGTGTGTTGTTTGTTGGATTTTGGTCACTTTTAGCTCTGGCAGTTGTGCTTCAAAAGCCTTGATCTGATTCTGAAGGCCAGCAATATCATCCCTTTTATTGTCCTTTTGTTTTTTACTTAACACACAATTATCTATTTGCCACTTGAGCTTGTCAATCTTTTTTCTCAGTTTGACACTTTACCCCTTGATGTCCATCATTGGAGTGACAATTTTATTAATCCAGTTGACACCCGCTTGAATGACATCTCCTTTGATGTGATTAGTATGTATTGAGGTCAACTTGAAGATCAAGGTCATGTCATAAGAGTTGAAAATCCCACAAAAGATCACTGTATAATGTCATAAGAGCTGAGACAGACCAAATTTTCAGTGTTCAATTTGACCTAAATACTAACCACATAAAAGGAGATAACATTCAAGCAAGTGTCAATTTAATTAATAAACTTGTCACTTTCTTTCTTTCTTTCTGGCCTTGGAACAGGGTGGTGTTACTCAAGCTCAATTAAAAAGAGAATAAGACCAACTTGGCGGAGATTTGTTTAACATTGATCTACAGATGCAAGGCAGTCAGGGTAATCAACAACAAATTAGAAGGTTGGAGGCTGCTAAACTTGAACTTCAATTGTTGTAGCTTTGATTTACATCTTAATTTAAATTGTCTCAAATACTTTGAATTACACCAAATTTCAAATTAAATCTCTTTTAAAATTTAAATGCTTTGAATTAAGTGGAAATTTGAACTAATGGTGTTCAAATTAACAGTATATTTTAACCTTGAATAGATAGGAAAGTGGCAAAGATTTAGGAAAAAATGAATTAAGTGAAACTTAAGTGAAATTTAACCGTGTTTGAATTAACTGCTGATCAAAATTTATTGGCAGCTCATAAGAGTTACTTTATTGATCGGATCAGTCAGTGATATTGTTATTGTTGTTGCTGTACTTTTAAAGTAATAGTTACTGCAAAGTCAATATGATGAAATATGAGGTCACCTCATCGAGAACTTGACGTGGGGACTCAAAGAGCCGTCATTCATTCTAATAAATAAACTGACTAGAGAGGCTGCCACTTCACTGTGCTGAAAACAGAGGCATTAGAAAGGAAGGTCCATGTTGTGTTTCAACAAGGTACATGATGTAAGCTGTTGTAGAGACAAGATGTTTATTAGGAATCGATCTCCCCATCTGTTGCAGATGTCAGAGTTTCGTACTCATGGCTACTTTCCTAGAGGAGGACGGAATATGTTCTTGACTGGCGAGTAACTGAGTGGACTATTTGAGTTTTTCCGTAATTGGCTTTAGATTCTGTAGATTCTACAGAATCACGAGAGAGCTAAAAAAATCAAGTAGCAAAATGTTACTCCCAGCAGAAGTTGAACACATGCAGCTTTGACTTTCTTGTCCTGCATGAGCTAATTCCCCTATTTACTGGAAGTCTCAATCCTTCTCGTTATACTACCTACGTACGTGGTGGTAATTAGTGGAAGTAGAAAAAGTGGGATTTTCCCTAAATGTAGCAGAACTTTCACTGAATTCAGAGAATCTGATAAATCACTGAAGCATGAATTAGGATCAATTTAACTATCTTCTCTGTTAGCTGTGTCCCTGTGGCACAGTGGTAGAATCTCTGTGTCTCACACAGGAGACAGTGGGTTCGAGTACAGCAAACTTTTTAAAAAAAATAAAATTTTGTCACTGAATTCCCTGAATTCAGTAGACATATTTAGGGAAAACTCGAGTAAATCATTTGATTCTGTGAAACAAAAATTACTACCCAAATTGAATTCTTTTCTGTACCGTTTCTTTCGTTTCTGTGCCATTAAATTGCCATTGCCTGAGCATGAATTCGGATCAAGCACACACAAAAATTCCAAAAATACGCTTAGGAAATCTCCATTGATTTCTTCACAAAATGGCAATGTATATAGGACCTTGATTTAAATACGACCTTTGATTTAGACTCAACTTGGCGACTCAGTTCATCAACAATTTATTGGCTGGGACTGGATAATGGGATATTGATCATGTGTACATGACGACAGCCCCATAGTGGAATGAAATCAGTCCAATGGTCATCTGTCTGGAGGCAATATTACCAGACAAGTATCGATCCCCATCAAACAGGTATGAATACGTAGAGATAACATATAGAATAACATGATTTCTATTACAGGTTGGTGGCTGAAACCCTGTAGAATATACAGAAAGTATTCTAGAGCGTTTGTCTTACCATAAAATAATTATTTGCGACAGATATGGATAAATTTTTTTTGTTTTTTTTTGTTTTGAGCTGCAATCTTATAACCACCCAAAACCTGCCTTTTCAACGGGCAAAGGATAAATTGGATTACAATTGGATTACAAATTTATAAAAATACTCTCTTTTTGAGAAAGCCAGAAAGGACTATTGTGCATATTGTATTAGTTTTTTGACAAACAAATGTCTCAATGTTATTTCCAAATGTCTACAAAAAACCAAGTACAATTGTTTTTTTCCGAGGAGTTGTAAAATTCGGGTGAGAATTTTCAGATGTGACGCAATTTCCACGTATTTTTCTTCTTACTTCTGAAAAATAAGATCCATGTGACACTTTCGAACTTAAAAATACTCTGATAGATCTAATTTGTTTACGACATGGATACAAATGCGTGTTAATTAAGAGATAATGTACACTTAATTACTGAGATAAGTGGCTTTTTCCTGGGTTAATTATAAAGTAACAGGCATCGTTTGTCATAGTTAGAGGCTCATGAATACAGCGCACACTTAATGGCACTTCCGGTCACACTCATTAACCGTGGACTATTTATATCCTTCCGCTAGATTATTTTACTCTATGATATTGATGACAGTTCTCACTTTTATGATTTTTGTGAGACAAGTTGGGAAACTTATTCGCCATTTGTGACATGACTGTGAATGGAAGTAATTTTGTGCTCGCCGTGACAGATAAAACAATACATCCAAATGTCTTGTGATGAACTTATTATTGTCCTCGGCATCACTTTCCTCGTCAATTTCAATTACTTTGACAAGCGAATTATGTGATAACAATTCAGATCAAATGATGAAAACTATTTTATGGGTTCATACTTGGCAAGAGGTATCATTTTTCCATTCGATAGACGCACTCATATATTTTCCATGTGCGTTCCAGCTCAGTGAAAAATTCAAGATGAGCGGATTTACACGTGGTTTAGATAAACTAAAACGAGATATTACGAGATTGAAGTTTCCGTTACTAAAAGTCTCCCTTAAAGGAATTGCGACCAAGGTTTTGAAATGCTGGAATATGAATTAAGGTCCATCAAAAATTATTATTCTACATTTTCCTTTTAAAATTGCATTCACTTTTGTCGAATTAGTCAAATGATTATTAGTGTGGTTTTACACAATTTTGTCACCGCAAGTAGTTTCCTTCAGTCACTATAGGTACATTAAGTAACATTCGACGCGATTATCGTTTACATCCGATTAATTTTACAAATTCATAGTACCTTTATATAAGGAAAAGGTTGACGGTGTCTGAAAGAATACATCTGATTTAAAAAAAGAATTGGAGGACATTATTCCTTTTCGTGGGGCAACTGATACCCGTGTTTTGGACTTCTGGTGACATCTGTCCTGGGTTTCAAAGCCAGGGTGGCTCCCTTTTTGCGTGCTTTCTCGCTTGTGTGATCCCCAGATTCACCTCTGGTGTGACACCTGCTGACTGTATAGATGTCGGCATTGCAGCCGAACCTTTTTGATCCACATCCTCGCAGACCTGTTTGACCTCTTTGTAACACTGAAAATAATATTTGTGTAGATTTTTAGATTTCTGTTGAACCTCTAACAGATATTCCTGTGAGAATAATTTCACAACCGAAATACTAGACCCTTTCCTTGTCATTTGTACGGAATCACAAAGTACCTTTGAGTTATTTATTTTATTCCGTTTTTATCTGCATATAAAAGATCCCAGACACTGTGAACTCTCAAATCTCTACAAACCATTACTATACTGACACCCATAAACATCCACTTATGTTGTCTACAAGCTTCCGTGGTCATTTGCAATCATATACAGCAAAGTGATGAATGTCCCTTCTGGGAAGGAGAGCAGCAAGAGGAGGCTCTACTGGTGCCTTCAGAAGAGAAGTGACTTTTGAGCTGCCAGTGAGCAGACCCCTTTGAGTTTCTAATCGTTTGGTGGAGAAAGTATTTTCTTTCATTAAAATCTCCAATTGTAAACTTGAAATTTTTGAATATTTTGCAACCATTATCGCAAGGTCATGAATGTACCATTTTTCAGAAAGAAATAACTAAGATGCAAAATTCCAATTACTTTTCTACATTTAAAGTGGATAAAGAGAGGACATCTTGTAAATCTGTATGCTTATACGGAAGAACAAAATTATTTCAGAAAGTTGACATTTGTAAGGCCACTGGATCAAGTACCTTGTATTGTTTGATATCTCCCTCTTTTGGATTGTATTTCTCATTCAAATCGGGTTCCACAAATGTTCCTAGCCAGGTCTTTTTGTTTGTGAGCCTTTTGAGTCATTCTGTAGAACTTTTATACAAGGAATGTGCGCAGATAGACCAATGAGATCTATTGTCTCATTTCTTCTTGGGATTGGTAAATATTGGTAAATAGGTGTAATCTAATTGGACTGATAGAGAGACCCTCTTTTTATCTAATGGTGTGTCAAAGAATTCAAAAACAGTTTCCACAACTCAATTAAGGTTCAATCTTTTCTTCAAGTACTGAAATAAGCAGGACAATTTGCCAAACAGATTAATACTCCATACTGTGTGGTAAATTCCATTGTCCATTCAGATAGGATTTTGAGGAAGCTTCGATGATGATAGAGATGCGTATAACGACTCCCATGAGAGTGATGTGTGACCTCCACAAAAGAAAGCAGATACTTCCTGATATTCTTCACGACCACAAGGAAACACCGGACTAAGTTTGAACACAGGAGGGCCACAAACTGTCCTCCTGACCATTGATCGATTGATTCCATAGTGAAATATAATTGACTCTACGGGTTAGGAAAGGTTTAAACTATTCTATCTCATTCTAAATTAGAAAAATGTAGATCTACTGTGAGTTACAGATAATTTTCAGATAAGCCTGATGGCATGTCCCACAATCACACAGGTGTGTAGTTATTTATCTCAGCAGCCACTGCATCAAAACAACCCATTATTCCTCAACTCAATACATCAAGTTTACACCACTTTCTAATCAATCGACTGCAACTTTTATTAAAACGTATACAGGTCAGGCACGGTTAATTCGAACTAATTCGTCAGCAAGGTTTTGCTTCGAAATAGGTGGAATTCGAATTAACAGTGCATTTTAGCATTAACTGATAAGACAGTGTGTAGTAAAAAAACTTTGAATTAAGTGAAACTTTGTATTAACCGTGTTCGAATTAACCGTGTTCAACCTGTATCCACTTGGGTTTGATCTAGAAATCTCCTATTTTTCAGTCTTGAAGACTATGATTGATTGCCTGAGCGGTGAGCGGTCTCCCAAATGAGAGATACCAAAATCAAATTTAACCTGATGTTATTTTTGACATTAGATCAGAAACAAAATGGTGCATAAAGACAGACAGGAAAAACCACCATTTCTGCCTCATAAAGTAGTGTAAATATCACAGGTGTCGAAACCATAAACCAATTGACGTAGGTGCCAAGTAGTTCAAAATCGCTTTCTATTCCACTGCCAAATGTCACACCCAATACTGTCCATGGTTTGACGTAAGTAAGGCATTATACTCGGTGCAGATACATATGGTGTGTTTGTACTATATCAAATCACTCTGCAGTGTTGGGGTCGCCATCTTGTTGGGGTGTTTCCCAGTGCTCCCAGATATGTTGTTACATCATTGATGTTGGATTGGCTGCACTTGATTGATCCAGTCACGGTTGATTGAACTGGGGGGGGGGGGGTCGGGGACACGCAGTGCTTGTGACAAATAAGAAATGGGGAGACAATAAGGACACTTCGGTGGGTAGCCAATGAAAGAGTTACTTGTACTTTGAATACATCATTATAAATTAGCAGTGGAACTTTTTAGGGAAAACATGAAATGGAGACTTATTGTCATGATTAAAACAACTAAATTGTCAAATGTTTAAACCACAAATATGACGATTTGACCACAGATAAAGTATAATTCAACATGGTTTTGTAAAATTTGTATCGTAGTTTTCCAAAATTTGTGGGGAAGTCAGAAACGCGAACTGAACAAAAACCAATGTGAGTAACAGAAGCATAATTTTCATAAATATTTAAGTACGCCCTAGTAAAGGAAACAGAAATAAAATTTTCTTATTGTGCACAAGAATGGCAGAATGCAAGAATTTAAATTTCCCCGTATGTTGTTATGAAAAATAGTCCGTCGTATGACAGAAACCATTGGGCACATCTATTTTGCTATTTGCCCTCTTTGTCTTTAGTATTTTGATAACATCGTTAAGTAAATAATTTGAGAGCTCTTTTTTTATCCTTGCACAGAAGTAAATTTTCTGTATTGAAATGTGATAACTAGAGTCTACGTACTTTTCTGTATGTCCAATTGTAGCGTCACTGTTAAAGACCTGTGAATAATAATGAATTTTTGTGCTGCTCACTCATAGCTCCCTTTTGTGGAATTGATCTTTATTATGAGTTTGGAATGTTTCATATTTACCATCTCTAGGTAACCTTGTGTCTCAGGTTTCAATTTACTACTTCCCTACCTGTCCATTGCAAGCATCCTTCGTACACTGAGTACAATTTGCAATGAGTAAAAAGATTCCAAATCTTTGAAATGAAAATGCTCATTGTAATCGAACTTTCTAATACTGGCATGATTGCTGTCAATGATTTTGACGAAAAGTAATGTACTCATTGTAAATTGGTGCTCTTTCTAACCCATCTCATAGTAAGCGGGACCCAGAATAGCTCATTGCAAGATATGTACGTTTACTTCACTTTGAAGAAACGCAAAAAATCCCATTAAAGTTGTATTTTCGTCTTTCTAAGTCATTGTGTCACTGAGTCAAAGTGAAGTGCAAAATATGGGTTATGCGATTTTAGTTGAATGTTAAACATAGATTAATATTTATATTTACGCCTCGTCTGGATAATCCAGATTATCTCAAGGTGATTTATTTGAATTAATCATTATCTTAAGTAAAGATCTAATAATAGTCAGGTGCTAAAACAAAGAATTAGGTGCAATTTGATTGGTATTAATAGTAGCAATCGTATTAAGCTTTTAAGGCTCAAATTAAATTTTAAAATGTTGAATTCAACAAAGAAAAGGATGTGTGTGCGTGCACCTAATAATACCTCAATTAAAATGAAAAACGCACAAAAATGCAAGTTCGCGGATGCTTTTCTTTTTGTAATTAGACTCTGAGCAAATTTCTTCGTAAAATTTTGCATTTTAGAGATCTAACAAACTTTTCACATTAAAAACTTTGCAGTGTGCATTGAAAATTCTGATTTAGAGATTGTTGTATCGTTACATGCAAAATTAGAAGTAGGGAAAGATTTGCTGTGTAACTTTAATTGAATACGACCCATTGAAGATTTTTCCAAAGTAGAAGAGAACTTTCAATGAATTTATAGAAATCACTTAAGTGTGAATTGGGTTAAATTTAATGACCTTCTCCACCCTGAAGGACCATCATCAAAACGCACAAACATGAGTAAGTTCTGGTCTAATAAAGTCAATAGATGGATTTTTTCTCGAGATTTTTTCCTTGAAAATCTGCAAATATCACAGAGATCTCAGCATCCACTTAGACAATTGTTACATAGCAAACATAAATCCTCATTTGACGTGTCCCGTATGGCTATCAAAAGACAAACATTCCTGGAAGTAAAACAATTTTCCGGAGAAATTACTTGCGGATCGTCCTCAGTACGGGGTTACTTTTTAACCTGTCGTTTTTTTACAATGACGTTATTAAGGGCCCGTTCACACCGACGGTCAGCGGCAGCGTCAAGAAAGGACTACATTGAATTATAATTGTATCATACACACCGAGCGTCGGCGGCAGCGGTAGCAGCAGCGGCATCGCTAGCGGCATCGAGAATTGGTCCAGAACCCATTTGATTTTTTGACGCTAGGGATGCTGCTGACGCTGACGCTGCCACTGCCACTCCCGCTCGGTGTGAACGGGCCTTAACCGAATGGCCTCAAGTAGCCAATCAGATCAAAGCTTAACAGACAGATATACAGGTGGACATCCCACTTCCAGATAACTGGATAGGTTTTATTCTTCCGGATGGCAGACACGATTCTTTGACATTTCCATAAATCACTTATGGTCTAAATTGCTGTCGGTATAACTGTCTTTCCTTTCATGACAAACGAGTCACATTAATATCTATTAATACGTATACCGCAGATATAAATAACAATAACTGGCGTATTAAGTCACAAATGGTTCCTTTGCGTGATGGACTTCGATTTTGTTCGTCTTTATTCCGAGTGCAATCAGTGTATTACGGGGCGTTGGTTTGGTGCGCTTGAAACAATGATGTTTGCAGCAATATTTAATGTGGTTCAATGAGCCCAATGATTTCTACGTGTTAACAAAGCTATTTTCGGTAATATTGATTTATTAGAGTCAGTTTTATTGGATTCAAAATGAAATAGTCTGGTCCATATAGACTTTCTGTAGCGATTATTTTGGTGGCTCGTTAGAGTCACCTTAGTCGTTAAGTCAGTTGAGTCGTAACATCCTGTCTCAAGCCTTTGCCAGTTTTATGATAATTAGGCCTACTTTAACCTGCAGTTATTGGTTGGAATTTGTTTACACAAAATGCTGCCAATGATGTCTTTTGGTACGCGGCACCAATTGGGTCAACGAATGGCATCATTTTTATTATTGCGGCAGATTTCTTCAGAATTATTCAGGCAAATTTTCGGCATTGTCACAAAACAATTTACCAAACCAAATCAAGGTCTGTCTATTGTAGCCATTTAAAAATACAAATGCCTTTTGTGAATAAAATACATCTAGATCATCAATTGTAATGACCCCGTTTATGTTGGTGCTTTTCCCTGGACATGTATACCAGTCCCATCGTGTCTATTATTTTACAACAATGATTATTGGTGCTTGGCACGTGAACAGGTACTCAGAAAGAGGAGCAACAACTTTTACAACTGCAACATTTTCATTGTATTGGAAGCACGATAGTTATATCAGGATAACGATCCCAGTTACTTCGTACAAAATACAAATGCCTGGGACGACCTCGTCAGATTCGGGTTTTTTACTACAAGGAAATTTGACGCATTTCTGTCAGATTATCTGACAGATCTAAAGTTACATAGAACAAAATATATTTTGTCAAAAATTGCTCCAGTGGGG
>JBCAUG010501644.1:0-15214 GCA_038406175.1 Haplosyllis leylae
TGTCACCCCCTGAGATTAAACAACTCTTGCTCTCCTCACTGACCCGGCGGACACTCAATTCTGACTGGGGTTGAGTTCTACTACACAAACCAAGACAGTGTAAATATTGGTGACAATTTTCACAGACTATTTTAGATGGGCGCCGAAGTTTCTGCGAGCTAGGATTGACGGAGGGTTGATATAGCGGCTTCTTACACATATATGTTTCAGTGGTGCTTTACATGGTGCGCACACTAATGAATGCGGAGGCATCCACTTTCTGTCATTCATTAATGATGGGGGAGCCACCCCTTCCAGATCAGCTGCCTGGGGAGCAGCAAGTTCCTCACCATTTTATTGTATAGTGAAACGGAGGGAGGGACAGTTCTTGAAATATGGAATCCTTTGGATGCCTCCCACGTTCAATTTTTAAAAGTGTATCAGGGTTTATTGGTCGTTATTCCAGAGTCCGCGCTGTGCTTGAATGATCATAAAGAACAGAAATGTGGATCAAAAAGGCTCGACTGCCAGGTTGACCTCTATACAGTCAGCAGGTGTCGCACCAGAGATGAATCTGAGGAGTAGCTCTCGGGCAAGAAACTGTGCAAGGGAGAAATCCACCCTGGCTTTGAAACCCAGGGCAGATGTCACCAGAAGTCCAAAACAGGGGTATCAGTGGTCCCACGAGAAGGACTTATGTCCTCCAAAAATTTAAAAAAGAAAAAAAGGACAGAAATCTGATCAATCATACCAATATTTAAAAAGAGACGAGTTCGAATATCAAACGTTTTATTACAGGTTTGCTACATATAATTATATATGATACGAATAAAGTAGGCAGCTTGAAGACTAATGGTGATTTTATTGTTTTGTAATATGTGGTTGCTGGGTTGTTGATTAGTGGTATTTCTCCAGAGAAGATGTAATCGATGGAATCAGGTCCGTTTTTTGGGAGCAACCTCCATGAGACGAGAGATTTACCGAAGATATAAAATAAAACAGTTCTCATTAATCATCGGTAACTGTTCATGACCTTTGTTACCGGAGTGAGTTGGTATACACTGGTACTGCTGAAACTGTCGAATAAAATAGCAATTAAAATAGAAAGATTAGGATGTATGATGTACTTCTAATTGTTGTTGTATTTCAGAGTGACCCTATTCTGAAGTACTCCAACTATTCGATCTGAAGCATTAAAGACTCATTTCAGTGGCGGATCCAAGTCCACCAACCTAATATTTTAGCCAACTTTCCTCCAAAACTACTTGATATCCCCCGACTTTGTTTTGGGTGACGTAAATCACGGGATTGAATTTTTGTCTAAATTTGGTGACTTAATTGATTTGACTTGTTGCTGCCATGACGTCATTTTGGTGGATGTCACGAGACACTATTTATTTCTTGCAAGGGGAGTGAAGGATCAGGCCCAAAAGTTTGTGGCAAAAAGACCAAACCAACCGCTAAGGTGACTCTAACGAGCCACCAATGAGCGAGCTGTTAACACCGAATAAAGACGATACGGTCGCGAGATGGTACCACAAATCGTAATAGATTTATTTCTTCATCATCAAATGCCAGATCCAAGTACCTTGCTTATATTTGCAGCATATTTATTTCTGGTAATTTTTCCTGAAAATCTTTCTCACGAAGAAATATATCTTTTGTGGACGGAAGTATTGTTCATGCAGATATTTCTCTTTAAATTACTTTCTCATGCTATTAATCACATGATCTTCAAAAAATGACAAATGATAAAATTTATTCATTACTTTGTCCAAAAATTAATAATAGCAGATGGGAAAAAGTAGATTTCGGGCAAAGGTTTATGTGGGCGACTTTAACATGTTCTTGGACCACTTTGCGACTCCTTGCAACTGATATCGAATAAGGTCACGACACCTCACGCAAATTCCTCTTGAAAATCCCACTTACATTCACTCAATAGACAATTTCATTTAGAATGATTTAACTGAGGGTAAAATCAAGAATGCTTCTTTGTCAGAGACCCAGCCACCACCGCACAGGATAGGAAATCAGTGAAGACATTTAGGAAAATTGTACCGAAATTTAGAGAACTAGTTTCTGGGAACTCTGGGCAGACCTCATCAGTAGCCCAATACAGGAGCACAAGAATCCAAAAAAGGCCAGGCTGACAAAACTCGGTCAGGACCAACCTCCGGGAGCAAAAATAGTGGTGTCGTCCGAATTGATGTCATTGTCGCATTCAAACTCCAATGCCAAGACTGATCCCTTGTTTGCGACAGACAGACAGACAGACATGACCGAAAAAAGTGCAACACCGTTCAGAGTCATTTACCCTCAAAACCGTCATAGATTTTAGAGAGTGAAATGATTATTCATGCCAACCCTGGGACAAAGTTTCTGCACGCGTAGCAATTTTTCCAGTGATTACCACCCGCATTCTGAAGGATTCAGAAGGGTACTGTTTTCACAGGTATCTGTCTGTCCACTGGAGGGTACCCCTAGTCCTGGCTCTAGTCCTGTCCAAGGGGATAGCCCCTGGTCCCGTCTCTAGTCCTGTCTGGGGGTACCCCCCTCGGATAGGACAGGGGGTACCTCCCTGGACAGGGAAGGGAGTTGAAAATTCCTGAAAATTATTTCTCTTATTCTTGACATTTTTAACCTTGGAATTTAATTTGAAAGGTTGGGACCAATCAGATCTCAGCTTACAAAGGAGATTAATAGTGTGCGTGTTTAGGAGAGAAACGTGATCATTGAGTAATCAACGATCTGTCTCAACCAATGATTTAATGCTTGTAAACAAGCTAATTAATGTTTCCATTGCAGGCTCTAATGTGATGAGAACAGCTCCATGCAATCTGTCAAAAATCCTCAGGTGTCTGAATGTTTTCAAGGATATTTCTCATTATTGTTTAATAAAACTTTTGTTTCAAAATAGTTTTAATAATAGTTTTGATAATTTATTTTTAAATTTTACTTTTTAATAAGTTAAATGGCCAAGTCTGATGATTTATTTGCTTTTATTTGTTAGGAAATAACTTATTTGTAGTTTATTCAAATGTGCGTGTATGACAGTTCCCAATATTAAACTGAAAATGTGCACTTGACACACTTCTGCTCATTATTTTCAATCAGTGCAAGTCACTTTGTTTCTGTTTGAAGCTTTTGATCTTGGACTTGTATCGTAGGCCTCATCCTTATGTTCTTTGGGATTGTGTCCCATGAGCTAGTTACTTGCCATGGCTTACTTAAAACATTGGTAATTGCTGTTTCGGTCCAAATTCTCATTTCAGTCCTACTTTTCGTCTAATTTTTTGGACCCTAAAAATCACACAAGAGGAAGTAAACTTTATTCAGACCATACCTGGAATTTGGATGTTCATTTTTCCCCACAGGGAAAATACAAGGAATTTGCAATATTAAAAACTGCTTTTTATACAGGAATTTACCTCCAACACTGGGAACATTTTGAACTTTCAGAAATTAAAGGATGTACCAGGGTTGTAGTGGGATGTTTCAATGATCTTTTAACTTATGTAGTAAATTTTGAGTTGGTAAGCTGGGAAATGGCAAAAGATTATTGTGATTGTAATTGAGACAGGATTATTGGTAATATATCTCTCTGGGATGGTAGTGGAATAAATGATATTTCAATGAAAAAAAAGCATAGGGAAAAAGTTCAGAAGACTGGAGAAAACACATTGAATGTTATCTTGATCGGAGTGTGGCAACCCTGAATTTATGTCTCCGCATATTGTGAAGATAGTGGAAGGTGTGTTTATGGGTTTATATAAGATGAAAGGTGATTAAATTGGATTCTGTCATGTTATTCTGTCATCCCGTAAAATGTGATAAATGGAGCTCAGTTCACATCATTATCGCGGAGAACATAATACGAAATTAAAGAAAAGGCCGGGAAAAGACCAACTAAAATTTGTTAAGTATCTTCTTTTGACAAAAATACGGAAAATGTTCATACTTTTAATAGAAGGTAATTGACTTGAAAGAGAAAAAGAGAATTACGCATGCATAGTCTCAAACAAACAATACCGTGATGATACGGCAGCGATATCTTCATTTTCAGGCAGTTTGTGGTAAAAATTGGCCAAATAATAGGTTCACGCCCCCTCAGGGGCCAGCGACCCCCCCCCACCCCTTGGAAAACCTGCATCCACCATTGGACTGGATTTGCTGATAGTTTCCAGTTGACCACAAACTTCAGGATAACTTTATTATATCATGTTGAAACCTATTGCAGTAATGTTCCTGCTTTGTGGTTGTTTTTTTTTTAAATATCAATCTATCTAATCAACATATATCTGTTGATAGCAATTTGTACGCTAAGATAACAACTTTCAATTGAGTTTTTTTCTGTGAAACGGACCAGGCTAAAAAAATTGCTTGAAACCTTGGCAAGAAATGTTTGAGATCTTGTGAAGAATTTCGTCGCGTGCAAGTGATAACACACGCAATAGGGGATACAAGTGGATTCATGAAAAGGACTAATGTTCTTCAAAAATATGAAAGGAACGTGTACATTCAGATAACTAAGTTTTGTTGCGGATTCCCATAAAGCGGACCAAGGTAAAAATACTTGAAGTCACGGCAAGAAATTAATCAAACCTCTCTCTCTCTTTGACTTGGGCGGTGATTATTATCTTAAAAGGAAAAAGTAGATTAACCGAAAAAAGCTGCTTGGTGTAACACGAATAAAAGTCGGATGAAACTTCACAACGCATCTTTCGTGCAATTGTTTGATAACTCCTCCACTATTAAACACCTTGTGCGTCAAAGGAACCCGCTGGAAAATTTCCAACCACGATACTTTGACCTGATTTTGTTGATTTCTTGCTTTGATAAATCATTTGAAAGCCTAAATAGCCTGTAGAACAGAGTTTTACTGAGCTTAACGTAGGAAGTGCAGCAAATCTAATATCCGTGATATGTCCGTTCAAGCGTTTGTCCGCGAGCCAAAGTTGAAAATAATTTCATAAAGTGTACAACAGAAACCATTCTACAAACACATAAACATTCTATTTCTGGAATATTTTTACCACCCCCGTATGTAGTACGAAGGAAGGTAATGTTTTCAGCCATTTTTTTTTTTTAAATTTTTTAAAAAAAATTTTTTTTAAAAATTTTTTTTTGGGGGACATGATTCTCCGGGAAAAAAGGGTCGGCTAGGCAGTGGGCGGTATGCCTCTTGTGTTCACGCAGGAGGACTTTCTTGTTTTAAGTATCTTCTTTTGAATAAATAGGGAAAATGTTCATAATTTTAATTGAAGGAAATCAAATTGAAAGAAAAGAGAATTATGCACGTAAAGTCTCAAACAAACAATACCATGATGATACGGCAGCGATACCTTCATTTTCAGGCAGGTAAAAATTGGCCAAATAACAGGTTGACGCGCCCATCAGGGTCAGTGACCCCCACCTTGGAAATCATGCATCCGCCATTGGACTGGATTTACTGATAGTTTCCAGTTGACCACAAACTTCAAGATAACTTTATTATATCATGTTGAAACCTATTGCAGTAATGTTCCTGCTTTGTGGTTGTTTTTTTAAAATATCAATCTATCCTATCTAATCAACATATATCTATTGAAAGCAATTTGTACGCTAAGATAACAACTTTCAATTGAGTTTTTTTTCTGTGAAACGGACCAGGCTAAAAAAATTGCTTGAAGCCATGGTAAGAAATTTATGAGATCTTGCGAAGAATTTCGTCGCGTGCAAGTGATAACACACCCAATAGGGGGATACGAGTGGATTCAAGAAAAGGACTAATGTTCTTCAAAAATATAAAAGGAACGTGTACATTGAGATAACTAAGTTTTTGGGGGTTTCCCATAAAGCGGACCAAGGTAAAAATGCTTGAAGTCATGGCAAGAAATTAATGAGACTTTCTCTCTCTCTCTCTTTTTGACTTGGGTGGTGATTATTATCTAAATAGAAAATCGAAGATTAACCGAAAAAAGCTGCTTAGTGTAACATGAATAAACCTCGGATGAAAGTTCACAACGCATCTTTCGTGCAATTCTTTGATAGCTCCTCGACTATCAAACATCTTGTGCGTCAAAGGAGCCCACTGGAAAATATCCAACCACGCTACTTTGACCTGATTTTGTTGATTTCTTGCTTTGATAAATCATTTGAAAGCCTAAATAGCCTGTAGAACTGAGTTTTACTGAGCTTAACGTAGGAAGTGCAGCAAATCTAATATCCGCGATATGTCCGTTGAAGCGTTTGTCCGCGAGCCAAAGTTGAAAATAATTTCATAAAGTGTGCAACAGAAGCCATTCTACAAACACATAAACATTCTATTTCTGGAATATTTTTACCGCCCCCGTATGTAGTAGGAAGGTAATGTTTTCAGCCATGCTTCTCCTTCTGTTCAAGGGAGGGGGTCCCTAACCCATGATGCACTGGAAAGTTATCCCATGATGCAAATAGGAGAGACCTCCACCCACCCGCGGTGGGATTCGTCAGGAAGAACTGGCCATCCCCATCTGTAGCCCAAGGTCTGTGAAACGGAGATGTGGAGGCGGAGTGACTCCTACTGGAAGGCTATCTTTTTCCTTAGTTGTGATTCAGTTTGTATGTTTAATGAGCCCTTTTAAGATTTAATTTTGGCATCTGGAAGAAATGAATAAGTAAACCAAAACACAACTTTCAAAATTAGTTTTCATTTGTTTCTATCAAATGGGATTTGTTCAAATATTTTTGTTCAGTTTTGTCTTTAATATTTCTGATTTATGGACATTATCAGTGCTATAGTTCAATTTTTACAGTCCACGGTGAACAAATCTGAGAGTCTACAAAACTTTAGCAATTTCAGAAGTAAAGCTGTGCGCAACTGATAACAACACTTCGCAAAAGAGTGTTTCATAATGACTGTCTGCTAACACCCTTTGTGCATTCAAATACCAAAAATAGTAAGGGCTATTGAGTCACAAACGCCACTGACATGCCACTAATTTTATCTAAAAGTACAGAAGTATTTTAAACCAATTGCGAGACAAAACGATGATCATCCTGGTTTGAAGTAAAGCTCGAAAAGTTTGACAAATTTTCAAGGGAAAATGATATTGTTTTTTGATCTCTGATACTAAAATCGTTTCTTTCTCTTCTACTTTTAGGAAGCCACACCAGGTACCTCTGGCAGCAGCTCACAAAAGAAAAACAAGAAACCACTGAGGCCTACCGGTAAGTAGAATGATGGTTATTTGTACCAAACGATGGTTTTAAATTGAGGCAACCATGTGGGATGAGCCTTGTGTATCCATGTTAACGGTGTCACCAGGACTGTATGTTGTTGTACGATCAACATCACAACCACGACAATTCTCTTTTCTACAGACAACTTGTTTCTGGAAATCACACTGAGGAGAATGTAAAATATTTTCCGTAAAAATAAAACAGAAATATTCATAATTTTCTATTAGTTAAAAAAATCATGGTTTTTTCCCCTAACAAGTCAACAGCTTTTCACCACTGATAAGCAGAGTTGGTCTACAATTTATTACTGTTGAACAACTTTCTTTCCTGTTTATCGGAAGAAAAGGATGGATTGGTCCTATTCTAAGTGAAAACCCGTGTTTCCTCCTCCCCATCCTCTGTTCCCGAACACGGACTGCTTCGTTTTATTTGTCTTTCTCCACATACAATCAATGTGATCACTTTCTTATAAGTTGTGTGTTGTTTGTGTAAATTTATGGTCTTTATTCTTAACGAAAGTAAACGCAGAAAACTACACAAGAATATCTTTCAGTTGAAAGCCAACCGCCCGCACCCCCGTCCCTTTCCATGGCATTGATGGCTGGGGGGTGGGGGATCTCTATCCCATGATATATTTTGGCGGGTTAAGATAGGGTCCTGATGCCCCAATCTTTTTTGGTGTCTAGATTGACACTTCTACTATTTTTTTTCGAAAACAACAACCAACATATTGTAATCATGCTAGGTGGGGATAGCTGGTAGAGGACAGATTAATTGACTAGCAATTTTTGCCGCCCACATTCCGAAGTGTGTGGGAAGGTAATGTTTTACGCGTGTCTGTCCATTCACGGGGGGGATACCCTCTGGTCCTGTCCATGGTTCTGTCTGGGGGGTACCACTATCCTGGGGGGTACCCCTGTCCCTGTCTGGGGTAACTCCCTGGCCAGGATAACGATACCCCCGCCACAGGACCAGAACGGATATGTGGCGCGGGCGGTATGCCTCTTGCGGTCACGCAGGAGGACTTTCTTATTTCAGTGCAGTTTTTATTCTCGCCATTGAATTTTCATCAGATCCCCATTTTGTTCACCGAAAAACCTATCTCACGAAAGTGAGATACGACAGGATAACCAAAACTTCACAAACATGTTTTTTTCGAAAGTAAATGCAAGTAATTCATTGGCGCCAGTCTGATTCAGCAAAATTGTTAGGATCTTTACCGCGCACTTGCGTAGTACGACGGGAAAGTAATATTTTCACAGGTGTGTGTCCGTTCACAGGGAGGGGGGTACCTCAGGGTACCCCCGCCCCCCCTGGGCAGGATGGGGTACCCCCCGACCAGGTCCAGGTCAGGATGGGGAGGGGGTACCCCCCAGTCAGGGATGGGGATAGGACACCATAGCGAGCACTTACTACGCGGCGGGCGGTATGCTTCTTGTGTTCATGCAAGGACTTTCTTGTTTAAGAATTGAATTTCCATGGTGCGGTAAATGTTCCAGGCGTGTAGATATATCAGTTCACTGTTGCCAATTGACTGTGTTTATGTGTAAAGGTCATTTCCAACTGTTACATTGTAGATTATAATCCACTGATGGGAGAATCAGGAGGGGGAATGTGCTTCCGACCCCCGCGTCGCGGTGGAGGGGGCGGATGAGGTTAGGGACCCCTGGTTGTAGCACATGCAGCAGCATCCTTCACTCTACAAACTGCTAGCCCTGTCACTATGTACAAGAAATCGTGATGTGATTAATTTGTATGGCCTTATTTTGTTTTAATGAAAATATTTTTTCCAATGTAAAATGTTCAAAATAGTTATTCTTTCCTCGAGTACATCTTCAGAAGCAGATTTAAATTTCAAAAAAAATTTAAATCTAGTCAGATGAAAACTGTTAATATACGCATGTTGCATTTTACTCTTCATATCTTAATTCACATGTATTGGAAAAGTTTAGAACTCAAATTTGTACCATGAATTGCGACCCAGTGAAAAGTGAATTAAGTTAAAATTGGGGGCAAACTGAGAGAAATTCACCGCGCAAATGATCTACTTAAAGCCCGTTCACACCGAACAAAAACACCGAAAGCGAAAATTTTCTTTGATGTTTGCCGCTTATTCTTTGATCTTTAGGGTCTATCCACACCGAGCGTCAGCGGTGGCGAGGATATTTGCTTGTTTCATACACACTTAGCATCAGTCGCATCGCTGGAAAAATGGGTCTGCAACCCATTCAATGTTTTGACGCTATCGATACCGCTGACGCTCAGTATGTGCAGACCTTTATTTTCGGTTTTTTTTATCTTTTTCGCATTTGCTTGGTGTGAACAGGCCCTTGAAGTAGATTTGATGCCTGTGCTACTGATTCTGACAGAACCGTAATCCTAAATAAAATTACGGAACACAGCAAGGAATACTTGTAATTATGAAACTTAATTATCGTCATTATTTCATTTACTTTTTGCACAAGTATGACAGGCCTGGCAGTAATGTAGAGGGGGCGCATGCATGATTAACCGGGACGTTTGCTACACACAGAGATACCGTCAACAATTTTATTTTGAAGTCAAAGAGAATTGGGTTGTAAAATAGTAAAATCGATTTGAATTACCGGTTATGCTTTGAAGTCTGTAATTTAGCTTATAAAGTTGGAGATATTTACCATGTTCATAAGACAGAAATAGGTTAGTCACAACGTGTTATTAAAATCTTAACCTCCATGTAAACAGTTTTCAGTTTCCGTTCTAAAAAATCACTGTAAATTATTCTTTAATATTACAGAATTGTGATCTTCAAATGTAAGAGAATACATGAGTAGAATGAATGGTCCTCGATCGCATGAGTGTCGAAGAAAGTTTGTCAGTAATATTTTGCCAGTTTCATTCGACGTTCATTCATTTTTATATATTGTAATACTAGTTCCCAAAGTTAACCCTTAGTAAAATTCTTGATGGTGTTTCAAGGCGGCAGAGGTTGATGGTCAACTGTGTACTAGTTCAGCTATTTTCAAAATAAAAAAAAACACTCGCTATGATAACTTGAAAATATCTGTTCAAGTAACTTGACCCCTGGGTCAATGTGGTATGGCCTTGACCTCAGTATGATAGTGACCTTGGAAATGACCTTCGTGTCATCAAGGTTTTTTGATGTATTGCTGCCTCAAATTGTTTGCTTATATTTGTAGTCGTAAAATACGGAAAATAGAATTGCGCTTTTAAGTTGCTTTGGAAGTTTGGTTTAAGTTGATTCCATCGTCGTTACGACACTCAGGACTTTACTTCACGCAAGGCTATTCTCCGCACTTTACACAGGATATGTTGAAATTACACCTGTGATGTGTAAAATAAAGTGTAAAACTTGTAAATAACAGTCTGTTTACACTTAACGTCTGCGTTTGCGTCAACGTCAACATTTACGTCAAGTTAAACATTGTGTTAATGGTGACGCAAACATTTACGTCAAGTTAAACATTGTGTTAATTGTGACGCAAACGCAGACGTTAAGTGTAAGCAGACCTTAATGTAAAACTAGATGCATGTATTTTATGTGGAACCAAACCACTCCGGGCGTCCACCTTATTGTATGGGTGGGTACGCCACTCCTGCAAATGGGACTTACTTGTAAACTAGACATTTTATTAGATGTGTATTTGGTCTGAAAAATTAAAAAGGGAAAATGGTCGTTTGTTGATCAGTTATTGTGTCTTACAAATCTTTCTACTACCAAAAGAAAGAGCAGGAGTTTTATTCAATATTTTGTGGATTTCTTGTTTTGAACATCTACGTATTTCCATTGCAAGAATTCAGTAATTTCCATCTCTATCTCTGAACCAAATTTTATGTGTATTTTAGCCCAGAAGTTTCTGGATGATTGAAATACATGTTACGAAAAAAAAGTTGGAACAAAGTAGGGATACCTAACAAATTATATTTGCTATATTTTAAACAACGGCGCTTGAAAGCCTAAAATGTTCATGCGCACAGACCATAAAAGACAGTCCTCTGTTCTGCCGAAACATTTGTAATTCACAAGTCTTTGAATTGGTTATGCGGTGTGTGTCTTTATTAGAATAGAATATTTCGTGTTTATTGTCTGAATGTCAGTTGTTGTTTTGTATTTTCTGGATCACTAAAACATTGTAGTCAATTGTCTCTCCCTCTTACGTCTCATACTCGCTGCATTAAGCATTACAAGACTTATTAATGTGAATGGTAATTGGACAAGTTAGGTGCACCACGGAGTATGTAATACATCACCAGGGCGTTGTATGAGAGTCTTAGAAATAACGGAATGTATAGCACAATGAATAAAACATGTGAATATGTGATTTCATTCTTAATCAGAGTCCCAGCAATGGTTTCCGGTGCAATATCTAGCGATATTATGGGAGAGGAAACTTCGCTTAGAATGAACCAAACTTAACATAAAATCTTCAAAACAAGTAAATTTGCAGGAGTTCACCAATGGGGGTACTCGTTTGGTATTACACCTGGTGACATTTTATTTGTGTACTTGCAGGGTAAAATTTAGTTCGATACTTAATGTGATTGGGCAGTGAGTGAAATCCGGGATTAATCTGTAGTTTTGATCATTATTACTCATTTGAATTTGTGATGTAGCCAATCAGGAGGCTTAAATTAAAGGTCTTGTGAATTCCAAACGGGAACCACCAATGTGTCATGATTTTCAATCATCAACAAGATTGCGTCACCAGAAGTCCAAAACAGGGGTATCAGTGGCCCCACGGAAAAGGGCTTGCGTCCTCCAAAATTTTTAAAAATAAATAATTTAAAAAAAAGATTGTAATTGTCAAAAACTTTTCGTTTGTGTGGTTGGTAGTCAGATGTTCTAGCTGGACTTGTCTTGTGTTTTCTATTGAATTGAACGAAGGGTGAAAGTAATATTTAAATATAAAAGACGAGTTCGTAAAAGTCAATAATAAATACGAATCATGAAAAACAAATAGTTTATCTAATTTGTTGTATTTTGTCTTGTTTATTGGTAAAAACACTACGAATAACAGATTTAGTTCTAAAGAGCAAATCGATATGAATAAATTTGCAGCAGACTCAAGGAAAAGTCATTGTAAAGCAAATCGAGTTTTCGTCATCTACCCTTTTTTCTGGCAGATCTGGCAACTTTGTATTAAAAGTTGAAGTTAATATTTTTTATCTCACTGTAATTCAGAATCGAGATATGTTGGTTGAGAATGAATTCCCCGGGGGTAAAAATATGTCAACTTTGTGCAGAATGATTTAAGTCTATTTAGCAAAAGTTAAATTTAAAATATCAACCTTCAAAATTTAAGTTTCGTTCATTATACTGGGTCCCGCTTATAACGAGCAAATAGATGCAAAGAAAACTGCTCGTTGTGGGAGGGTGCTCATAGTAACCGAACTTTTTAACATTGCAGTCAATGATTTTGATGCAACGAAATCCACTCGTTGTAGGCGAGAGTTCGTTGTAACCAAACTCGTAAGCGGGACTCAATGTATTTAACACTCACGTTGACAGATCTGCTAGAATAAGGTTGAGGACGAAAATCTCGAATAACGCAAGTGAAAAATATGAATAAAAAGATTGTGGACGGAAATAACTTGTTTGCGGTTCCGACCAAAAACACTCGTCAAGAGACGGCAGACGGAACGTGATTATATCAATGGAGCTGATCATTTAAAAATATAAACTAGACAATTGCGTAGATGTCCAATTGTCTGAACAACAACGTTAATGAAATGGATATCGGTCAGTGAAGAAAAAACGAGAATAATCCTGACACATTCGGAAATATGTTTTTCAAACAAAGATGCTTTTATGGTCTATTCACGCATACAGTCGAGTTTCTCACGACAAGATCACATTTACACTTTAAGGTTGAATTTACATCAAGGGGTTTTAAAAAGTTTCAGCACAAAGTCAAAGTGGGAATTGAACCCACAGCACTAACCATAACCGGATCTAATGTTGAATTCTTATCCAAATGGGCCAGAGAGACATGTGCTACTTGGCCGGCCTTTAACTGAAGTTTGTTTCATGCACCATTTCACATTCTGGACTTAGATCATTTTCAGAATCATTAAAGCATGTCTGATGTAAATTCAGTCTTAAAATGTAAAATTTTAACTGATCGTGAAAAACTCGAGTTGAGGTCGACGACCTTTTCACTGTCTCAAAATCGGTTAAATGAATTGCTATGGTGCTCTTCACACACGACACACAATAAAATACATCAAAAAGATCAAAGTTAAAGCAATGACTTTGACGGTTCATGTAAATGAAGCATTAATCTATATTACAGTATACAATGATATCACATGCTGACATTTAAAAATCTCGTGGCCGGACGGACGGAAATCTATCGACAGGAATGTCGAATGTAAATAATTAACAGTTTGGGAAGGATATAAATGTAAACTTTTAAATTCACAGTAGGTTTGCCTAAAATGCGGTTTGGTCTTGATTTTATCCGAATTATTTTGTGTGCTTAATAGAAAGTATATTATGAGTAGTTTGGATTTGATTCTATTTGAGGCAGTTCTTTGGGACAAACTGTTCATTGATTTATCGTTTGATGAAAATAATGACATGAGACGTTTGTGAAATTTTAAGCAAAATTCACCAGTGAATTAATGAGTAATCTCACCACAAACATAAACCAAACTTCCATTGAAAGCAATAGTAAACTTCATTTTTCTCAAATCTGGGATGGTGAAACTTCTTACACTCTCGAAAGTGAAAATTAATATATTTCGGTCAGAAAAGAACTACCTTAATTCAGTGATATAAATTAGAAGAATTATGCTCAATTTCTGCCCTTTAAAAGGGAAATGTCACTTAAATTTCTACATTTAAAATCAAAAGTAAACTTCATAGTCAGAAAAATCAAAACCAAGCGAAACATTTTTGTGATTAAAAAGTTAAATTTTGAACACCTATGGAAATTTTTCCCGACGACTCATTTTTTTAAAATCGCACGAAGAAGCAAAAAATTATCTTCGTAGATTAGCAATGTGACATTTTACATTTGAGATCCGGAATGAAAATGTCTACAGGAAACTGGATCTGTTCTAAACGTAACGATCGCGACGTGTCGGGTGTGCTTGTAGTTCGCTTTGTGGTTACAACAATGGTATAAAAGAAGCAAGACCGAGAAAACCGATATTTGCGTTGTAAGGACCGGTTTACACCAAACGTACCGTCGACACAGGGTCAACGCTGCACTGACGCTTGTGACGTAGCTCTCAATAAAAAGAATGGAGTCACTCCAAAATGGGTTGCAAAAAAATGGGTTGTTTACATTAATTTCAATGAGAGCTGTATCACTATCCTCATCGCAGGGTTGATCCTGCATACACGCTGACGCTTGGTGTAAACGGCCCCTAAGGGGTACTAAGGTGGATTTACTTGCATAATGTATGAAAATAATCCATTCTAAGTGTCATATGTCTCCTATTGAACTTGTCATGGATGATCTGGCTGACTTGGAGACTTCGAAGTCGGGTAACATTGATGCCACTTTCTTCCTCATCTCCGACCGGCGTTTCTCCCGCTCTCGTTCCTCTATGATAAACCTCGGAAAATTACGAAGAGCGTTGAACGTCTTCCTCTTTATTCTCCTGAAAGTACAAAATACATGGCAATAAAAATATTTTGCGGATGTATCTCAAAAGGAGAAAGGTATGAAAGACCTGTTTGTACCCTTAGGAAATCTACCTTGCATTACACACTCGGCAGCAAAAAAATCAAAGAAAATTTTCGTTTTCGCTCAGTGTGAACGGGCCCTAATGTTGCATTTTCACTTTCGAGAATTATGGCGTGTAGTGTAAGAAGTGGTAGCCTGGAAGTAGTACACTGACTGGACCGCTCATTTTCGTGACACATCATTTTTACACCAGTTTTACTTTTCTCAGAGGTGTTGTATGACACATGACGCAGGTTATCAGACGTGGTCTCACGCTGACTTTTAATACTGGTACCTCTGCTTAAAATGAAAGATTTGTAGTTGTTACCGCCCGCATTCCGAAGGAATGGGGAAGG
>JBCAUG010501755.1:0-15212 GCA_038406175.1 Haplosyllis leylae
GTTCTCTCTAAGCTGTACACACATCAACTGCCCAGGGCTGCTGCATGCTCCTTTCTTTTGCTGAAGCTGCAACATGCCCCTGGTAAAGCTGCTGACCTCTGCAGCTAAAACCTTGAACTATCAATAATTACAGACAAATATCAGTACATGTAGGATTTATTTGGCTAATATAACATAGTTGTTTCCACTGACTATAATAACCATCATTTTCGCTAAATGCTCCCAAGGTCTGTGGGACCCCCTCCACCTCCTAGGGACTACTTTCTGTAGTAGCCTTGATATGTTGGTGATCAGGTGGAACCCTACATAAGCAGGTCCTGAAAGTAGGACCACCAGAGAACCATCAGACTGTTAAGGCACTATTAGCAAAGCAGCAGGAACTTCTCAGTTACACAGGCATGGTGAAGTCTTTTACTATTAATGTAACCTGAAAGCAGTTGGGACATAACAAGTAAATGTAGAAGTACTTTTTATTTGACTGGAATCTATGTTTGTTGCTTGTTGTTAGTGAATGTTCTTTTCAGTGTTTTATTAGCTGTTTGTCTACTGTTATTCCTAGCTGTGTTCAACTGTTCAATTGTGTGTCTACAATGGCCAAAAAAATTGTATTTGAGCACCTTGGACCTTTGAGGGAGGCATACTACTGTATTTTGTTGTGAAGCCCCTCCAGTTGTGTATTCTTTAAGAAGCTCCTTTTTCCAGTCTTTAGGGGCATTAATAAAAGCTGTACAGTTCTTTGCAGTTCTGGGAAGGTACTGGTGTCTGCTGTGGACACCCTTTTCCAGCATTACAGCCCATTCTACAAGAACCTCTTAAATCTTAAATTGGTCCATTGCATGAAAAGACACCCATGAACATCTGCTGTCACCCCCTGAATGCTCCAGCTGCTAACTGGAGGGTGTACAGCCAAAAGGACTAGATAAAGAGTAATATTGGTGACAGTAAGTTAATTTGGAATAAATGAAGAAGTCAGGGAATAATGTCAGAAATACTGGAAAAGTCAGGGAATTTCTTGAGAAGAAAAAAGTGAGAACCCTGTTAACTGTCACAAATAACAAGACAACCTCCCATTAATATTACGAAGCATACTGACCACAGCCCCTGTCCTTATCATGCCAGACCAGACCTAGCCTGAAGGAGGTGGGGTAGGGTCACCTAATCTTGGGGAGGGTGATAGGGTCATCCTGTCCATGTAGAGGGAGTACTTGTCAACACCCGGATACTTGGATTCAACTTAAAATGGGCACAGCTACTGTACATAATTGTGGAGACTGAACATTTAAAATTCAGAAAATTTGGAAGACATTAACTTCAAATTTGAATGAAGGTAGAGGGGATCTTTGGGAACCATGTTAGATCTATTATGTGGTGGCCTTCCTGGGCTACTAATTATTCAGTGGGAAATAATATGTGATTGGAAGTTTGAGATATATTTTGAGGTGTTTTACTCATTGTGGGTGGAGGTAACCTCAGAACATTGAACCATTGTTGGTTGCCCTAAAAACCAGTCAGTAAATGGGTGATAATAAGGAAGTTGTAGCACGTTTTGTGACGTTTTTACTCATTATGCATTGAGGATATTCTCAAAATATTGAAGATCCTTCATTGTTTGCCCTGACTTACTATTTGGTTGCTCCTTGTAACTGGTCATTCGGTTAGCAGGTGATAATAAGGAATTGAACATTTCTGGTATATTTCATCATTATGGGTGAAGATAACAACATTGGTTGCCCTGGAGTACCAATGATTGTCCAAGCAACCAATCGCTTGGGCAATCTAGCTTGGAAGATATTTTAATATGTTTTGTAATTATGGATAGATAATATTCTCAGTAGATTGAAGATCTATCATGTGATGTTCACCAATTCTTGATAATTTTTTAGCCAACTAGCCAACTGTATGTTGTGGGTACCCGAGTAACTACAGCGGTCAAAACACAGTTCCGTTTCCGGTTCAAAAACGGATCAACCAACTAGAGATCTAGGAAGAGGAAGGATTTCTTGTCTAAATTTGTTTTCGCAGTGAATATACTTAACGAAGCGTTTTATATAGTCGGCTTTGAACTAAAATCAACATAGTCGATGTCACAAAGGTGGGTTATGAGCATATTATGGATGTCAGCCTATATTTGGTGGTTATTGGTACCTCTCTAACCAACTTATGTCGTGGGATTTTCCCATTTCCAATCCAAAATTAGGTGAAACCACAGGAAAGAATTCCGTTTCCATGGTTATGACATTTTTCTAACCTTTGAAACCTTGTCAGATCTTGAAATTTCCCGTTTACCTAGTGCACAATAAGCAGTTTCTCTGGCTTCCTTGGATAGCTAATAATATGGTTATGATAGGAATTTTTAAAACTAGGAAGGATTTTAAATGTTCAGCACAGAATTATGTGACGTACCAGTGGTGCCTCTAATTCTTCCTTTCAGAAGAAGATTAAATTTCCCACTGTTGCTCACTGCTGTTTCTCACAGTAGGGGGCCCGAATAGTAGTGGAGATGGAAATACCTTATATATTCCTGAAGGAGTTATCTGATCAAAGCCTGACATCCAAGAGGGATATTTCTATGCTAGCTGTTTATCTGGGCGTGGAACATCCCATCTCAACAGTAGATATTATTACTCGAAATAATCCGAGAGACATTCGTCAAGCTGGTAGAGAACTGATTTACCGATGGGAAAGAAGTGATGAAGGAACGAGAGATGCCAAAGTACAGAAGTTACGGAACGCATATAATCACTTGCACAAAAGTGGAATATTCGACAGAGGTAAACTTTCCACGTTATATTTTCTTCCAATAGTTTTTTCTTTTCAAATAAACCAGTCCCTTGATGCCTGAAATGTCAGATCATGATTTCAATGGGTCCTGCTTTGCTATTGATGCAAAGAAAACTACTGATGCAAAGGAAACTGTTCGTTGTAGGTGAGTGCTTGTAGTAACCGAACTTTTTAACTTTGTGGTAAATGACTGATGCATGGGAATGTGCTCGTTGTAACCGAACTCATTGTAAGTAGGATCTAGTCTGCGCAACTTAATCTCTTTCGTAGTGGTGTAAACGAACGGTGACATTCTCAAAGCCATAAGCCATGAATGGGAGACTGCCAGTGTATTATGTAAGAATAGCAATCCCGTCTTATGACCGGGACGGATCCAGTATTTACATAGGGGAGTACTAGCCCCGCATATTTTAATAGTTTTGTTAACAACCCTATCAAATTTGATTTGTGCGAAGGTTGCGCAGGCTTACCAAAAATCTGCTCACCTGATACATGACCTATTTGCCCAGATTTATTAAACCAAAAATCTGTGGTAAAAAAAATAATTAGAGCAATAACAGATTTATATGGGCAAAAATTAATTACACAAAATATACCCCTGAATGGCATTGCCAACGATATCGAGATGGCACACCAGATGGCCAAAATTTCAACTTGCGAGATTTAGTGAGTAGTTCTGATTTCAACTTGGGATTCGAATCCATTCAATGGATTCGCCTCGGGCGAGCGGGTGAATGTAAAACACCGTCCAAATACCATTCCCATCGGCAGTATGAAATCTCTTGACTCTGTGGATAGTTCTGGTTATATGCTATAGATAACGAGTTTGCTTCATCTAGATATCTCTCGTTTCAGTCTGTATATCATACAATGAAGGAAGACTGAGTTCAGACAGTTCTGATCAGATTGAACTATCGGATAATATACCGTTCAGCACGACAAGTATGGACCCCGCACAAAGGAGGTTTGTAATTCAGTATAAAAAAAAGAGTATAGAGTTTTAACGAATTGGAGACTGGAACTGGGAACAATTTAATGTCACAAGTTTTTCTTGTGGAATGTCAGCTTCACCTGTAACTATAGCAGTGACCGAAATTCTGCCTGAAATTATTTTCTGCGTTGCATGGCAACAAAGGGAGGTGTTCACACGTCACAAATTTCTGTCCGTTTATTTGACTGAGTGGGTCCCAGACCCATTCTGCCCATCAAGGTCACCATCACTACAGATACAATGTTGAAACTTCAACCGGTCAATTTGTAGTGATGGGCTAAGTATCGCTACGTGTGAACAGGCCTTAAGTTGCAGTCTTAAAACTTCTCCCGGTCTCTGTCCACGTACCTTTATAGTTTCGTATGAACAAGTTGCAAGAAATAAATTTCCAATCTGTGAAGCAGAAGAAAAAAAACCCAAAAAATTAGGATCGTAAACAATAATGTAACTTTGAATTGTAAATTAATTTAACATTCTTTTTTCCAGTTTGGCCGGCCAAAAATACGTTTTCCTTATGGAACTGTGCAAAGATATCACTTCAGGTGGTGAATTGAATGATATTGCAATCTCTTGTGGCATACAGTTAAGAAATGTTGAAACAGCCCTTGCTAATTGGCCAACAGATATAGGCCAGGTGAGTTTGTAAACATTATTTAATCAGTCATATGTGTTGCAATTTTTTGTTTAGTTTTGCTGCCAGATGAAGCACTGTATAATCTGCAATCAGGTTTGTTATTCGTTAGATGAGAAACATTTTTTTTTGCTTTTCTGAATGATATCTAAGAATTTTGTTTGCCAAGTAAAGTTTCAGTGAGTTTTTAGTCTGACATGGATTTCATTTTGTTACACAAAGTCTTTTATTTTTCTTCTTTAACCTTTTAAAATTCGTTCTGTTTTTACAAATTATACCGCTTCGACTAAAGTGTCCACAACTAAATGGTACAGACAGACAATCGGAGACTTGTTGTGCAAACTATTGATGCTATTTCAATTATCAACACATATCAACGCCATATTGACATTACTAGCACAAAACAAAATACTAAAGTTTAATATTCCTTGTCCATTCTCTGTTTCGCACGAACTACAGGCGGTGCTAGAGGTAATACTTCATTGGTGGGAAGGATCAAATACAAGTGAAGATGACAAAATACTTCGTTTACGAGAAGGATTTAGAGATATGCAGAAGGGAGCAATATTTGAAAGAAGTAATACAGGAAAATTATTTTTTGCCTTTTGGTAGCATTGATATTTGTGTGATAATTTGATTTTTTAACATAAGCTCTTGAACATGTCTGAATACCCAATAATCTGTAAATCATCATGAAGAGTGCCTCAATCATGTCTTATTTGCTAGAACAATTGCACCAGATAGACATGTATCTGTGATGTATTTATGGCTTATGATTATGATTAGTCGCAGGCAACCACAACATTAACAGAATTAACCGAAATCAAGGGCAAACTGGACAAGGCCAGGGTCAAGGAGGAGAACCAAGTTCTGAATACATGCAGAGAGAATATGGAATTGTACCAAGATTTCCGGATCAAAATAACCAAGCAGAACACCTTATACAGGGTGTTCAACCTGTTGATCAATCCGTTGGCTCTGTTTCATTCCACGGGCAAAGTAATGAAGCCACGGGGAGTGTAATTGAAGAGTCACCATCGAGCGAATCAATGGATACGGATTGTCAGCCACAGTTTGTATTAGGTTCGACTGTACGAGAACAGTTAGGACATGCTTCCAACCGAACTGCTGCTGAATCTGGAGACAGTGATGCAGCCATGTATGTGGCATTCCGAAGTTTGTGTTTTGATTGAAAATTTAGCATGACAAATAAGATAATTTGACGAATTCATTTGAGGGAATAGTGTCACGTTCATAATTCTTAACATTCTTTCATTTTTTACAGGCCAATTGCGAATGGACGGAGATTGGGTGAAAATACCATCATTAGTTCCCTTAGAAACTTACGAATAGGACCAGATCACCCACGCCGCCGGCCTATTAGCTTGGGTCCTGTTACTCAGGTAAATGTTACACAAACGCTGGGTAATTTTCATTTGAATTAAATTAAGAAAAATTTAAGAAAAGGTTTGTAATGTGTTTTTCTTTTCATAAGCAAAGAACTAGGTACATCTGCGAAAAACGACTCGCAAAAGTATTGGTAGTTAACAACATCTGCCATGAACAAAAAATTGGAATTGACGCAGGTTAGTTGGAAGGGACACACTCATGGCGTTTGGATTTAAATTGTAAAGGGAATCATGCTATAATTTTTCCCATTGTGATTTTAGATGGCATGAGAATTGCTGGTCGACATGAATTAGCTACTGATCAGTTGGTCAAGGATTGTGAAAGCATTGGTTACGACGTAGACTATTTCAAGGACTGTGATAAACTTGTAAATATCATCACTTAATTTTCTAGTTTTCCGAAAGAATATTTTGAGAAGCACTATGTACTCTTTTGGTATACATGTATTTACACAAAGCAGCATAGTGATCGGATCGAGGGCCAGTGGTTCCAGTTTTATGTAGAAACGTTCACATTGCCAGGGTGGGACATGGACAGTGGATAAGGTCAGAATGTATAGCCTACATCAGTGACCAAAAAACTGGATGAAAATGAAGACATTTTGGGCCCGGTGGCGTCCCTCGCGACTTCTAGATTCGCCACTGTACAAAGGGAAACTTTCCAGAACCCACTCTAAAATACACTGTGAAAACTTGAGCACAATATTGCTCCCAGTTCTGGTTCCGCTGCTTTTTGTAAATACGCCATTAATTGGAATTTTATGTGTAAAGTCTGCAGCCTGCAATGGGTATTCTAGTACCAGCAGTGTTGCCACGGTACGGAGAAAACCGAGAAAACAGGGAATTTGGGATGTATTGAAATTGAAAACATCTTTTTCACAGAGAATTTACTTGTGACAGAAGGAATATTTTGACGTTTCAAAAATCAAAGGGTGTATCAGAGTGATGATTGGATGTTTCTATGATCTTTTGACTTTTGTGGTAATTTTTTTTGAGTAAGGAAAAATTCAAAATGGAATGAAGTTATTGCGATTAGTTTTTAGGGGGTTACTGGTAGTATATCTCTGTAATTGTAATGGAATAAATGTGTCTCTGGTGCACCTCTGTTTGTGTTTGAGTACTGAGCCGCTGTTTGCTTAAAGAACACTGCTCATTCAAATTAACAGTGTTCCAGAATAGTGTCAATTTAGGAATGAACAGTGTTCTGCAATTGACAGTGTTCTAAAATATTGTTAATTTAAGCACTAGCTGTGTTCTTGAATTAACACTGTTCCAAAATATTGTTAATTGAGGAATGAACAGTGTTCTGCAATTGACAGTGTTCCAAAATATTGTTAATTTAAGAAGTAGCTGTGTTCTTGAATTAACACTGTTCCAAAATATTGTTAATTGAGGAATGAACAGTGTTCCCCAACTCAAACAGCGGCTCAGTACTCAAACACAAACAAAGGCGCGTTTTTTAAATCTGAAAAAAAAACTGGGAAAAAGGTGAGAACACAGCGAAAACACGGGGAACTTTATCTTGATCGGAGTGCGGCATTTTTGTGAAGAAAGACAGCAGAAATAGTGAAGATACGCATGTCGTTTTGAATCAGGTTAGTTCTTTTGCATGACAGAATGTCTAAATTCGTTTTGTAGGAGATGGACACATTGAAAAATGACTTGAAACATTTCAACTGCAGCGACTACAATATGTTTATTTGTGTAATTACTTGCCATTGTGATAGCGAAGGAACTTTGATGGATTGTTTTGGGTATGTTTACAATTTATTTTCAGCAGAATAATTTTGTCCCAAGCAAAATAACACCTCAGATGTTTCAGATGAAAAAAACACTGGCATTAGCCCATTTATTCTCAATTCATAAATTTCCAGGGATGTTGCGATACGCTGCACAGACTTAGTAAAAAGTACAGCAGAGAATCTAACTTTGATGGAGAAACCTAAAGTATTTTTTCAAATGACTTGTAGAGGAGGTAAGTGCATACTTTTCATTGGTATGATTATTAAAGTGTAAACAGCAGAAAATTTATTCTGAGCTTGCTGATGCAAATTAACCGGCGTCATCAGGAGTTATCGGTCGTTATGATCCTCATCGTCATTAGATACTTGGAACTTGCAGCTCAGAATGGATTCATGTTAAGAAAGGGTAATTAATAGTGTTGTAATATGACAGTCCCTTGTGAGTTTGAAATTATTAAAATTGTCTTAAATGTTGAGCAACTGGTTTGAGTATCTCGGTTCTTTTAATTTTCAGGTCAGTTGGAATCGGGTGTTCCAATAAGCCTTGCACCAGGTTTAGGGCCACGTATGATGCCTGAGTTAATCGATGTAGCCATTGCTTATGCCACAGCCGAGGGCTACAAGTATCTACTAAATACAAAAGAGGGAGATCCAACTCCCGTTGAGGTACTTTTTCGTTACTTTTTTTCCGGCCTTGTGTTTTATTCATTAAACGAACGCAATTATTACCGTAATGTTTTCAGTTTGTCTGTCTACCTGTTCACCTGTTGGTGAACAGTCCCAGGGGGTACCCTGAACTAGGGTAGCCCCCGGTTTTTACTCCAGTCCCAGGTTCTATCCAAGGTCTCTGGTCCCATGTCCTTTTGTGGGGGGGGGTACCCCAGTCCCAGGTTCTTTCCAAGGTCTCTCTGCTCCCATGTCCTTTTTTTGGGGGGGGGGTAGGGGGATTACCCAGTCCCTGGTTCTTTCTCTGGTCTCTGGTCCCATGTCCTTTCTGGGGGTTACCCCAGTCCCAGGCAGGGGGTACCCTAGTCCAAGGCAGGGGGTACCCACTGCCCAGCCAGGCCAGGCCAGGCCAGGGGTAACCCACTCACCTCGGCCAAGAAGGACTAAGGTACCCCCGGTAAGGACAGGAGGTACCCCTCCCCCTGCAGTTTCCCGCAGGAGGACTTTCTTGTTGTAGCATTATGTTTCTTTCTCCTTGTTTGCCAGGCTCTTAGTCACTTGCTGAGATTTGAAACTGTGAAACGACCCAGAACTTTGCATACCTTATTTTTGGACTGGAAAAGAATATTGGCAGAAACGACCTACATCGGTGAAAATGGCCAGGAAATAAAACAGACACCAGGAGTGTACGACTCGCTTGTTGATGAAGTTTATTATTGAAAGATTGCTTTTACAATTTTAATAGAGATTCAAAAATAAAAAATCTAAATCTAAGCCAGTATGATCAACTTGTTTTCAAAGAAATAAAGTAAACAAAATTTACACAAAATTGTATCTCTCCGCATCAGTGTTTCCGTCTGTGGTTACGGTTTTACGAAATTTCATGAGTATCTGAATATCATATTTTACTGCCCACGTACGACGGAAGGTAATGTTTTCACGGGTGTCTGTCTGTACATGGTGGTTTGGGGGGGGTACCTTCTGGGGAGGAGAGGGGGTGCCCCTGGACATGTTAGGGGAACCTCCAGGTAGGATAGGGGTACCCCCAGACAGGGTAAGGATACCCCCTGGAGCAGGATAAGGGTACCCCCTCAAGGAACAGGCGGAGTCGGCGCGGACTTAATCTCTTTCGCCGTTCATACCTGGATCTTGTCACGTTTTCGCTTATTTAGAATACGCTTCGAAATTTTGACTTGATCAAATTTAATTTCAGAAAAATTTTATAAAGTTTTGATTTAAAAAAAAGTCTGTGAACGGAGAACGGAGTGCATCAAAAAAAAGGTACATTAATTTTTACACTTCTAGACGCTTTGTGGTGCGTCATACCTAAAACCCGCGGCGTAAAAATGGGGGGTTCATTGTAAAAATCGATAATGAAAATTGGCACTTTTAAATATGGAAGTAATCACCAATATCTCCAACAGATAGGTAAGTTATCTATGCCGTTAAACCCATAAATATCTGATTTATATGGATTAGCAAATAGTTTGGAGGTAGCTGCCACCTAACGGTAGACAAATTGATCGCGTCGTTTGGATGGGCGATAACATGATTATTTTCTTTATGACAGTAGAATTTGTAACACAATTCTGTCTTATATATCTGCATTATTGTAAGGAATTTATCACAAAGTTTAAGTGAAAAAAGGCTTCTGATGTTACAGGAATCTCTAGGACGGTTGTAATTGATATATGCAAGTGGTCCAGGATCGCTAATTGACATTCACTGGTCCAGGTCTTTTGACAGCTGCTTTCATCAAAGTTTTACTGAATTTATGGAAAGATAATTTACACCTATGGATAAATTATGTGATTTTCTTTATTAAAACGATTGAAAGCAGCTTTCTAGACACATGCAATGTATTCTTGTGCATTTTAAATCAAATAATTTTTTTGGATCTAAAAAGGCTGCAAGGCAGTGGCTGAAAACATCACTTCCGCAGTAAACTTAAAACAGTAAACACGACTCAGAATAAACCATTACAGTTAAAACTTTTTCATTAGTATGTATATCCACGATGCCAAAAAGTGGCGATTTGAAACATACAGAAACCAAGTGACTATTGCAGCACCTTTCAATTGACATGGGCCATGGCGAACATTCCCAACACTGTTTTAAATTATCGGCGAATAATATTAGTGCCTCTTTTGACCTTTTTTGTATTGTTTAAAAATAAGATGAAGTTCTGATATAAAAGATTCTGTAAATTTAATTATAGACATAGTTTAAACATATATGCCGGAGTGTTCTCAAATATTGAGTAATAAATTCGCTTTTTTAATTCTCATTTCATTGTTTAGGGTAAGGAATTTGTTTTGATCGTCGTCCATTCGGTAAATATTGTAAGATATTTACTGGGAGTCAAACTTTCGGAAGACAGCGTCGCCCAGCGGGGAGCATATGGAACGACAGAAGGACCACAGCCATAGTGTACACACGTGACCTTTTTTGGCCTAATTGGGAGACAGGTGTTTATTTATATGAGTGGATGTATCCAATCTAGTCAATATATACCTTAAATTACAGTACTTCAGCAAAACAAATGATTTGCATCACAGACTGTTACTAGGACATGGATAAAGGGAGATCCATAAGTAGTCAGGACGTCGTCACATTAGTTAAATATCGTTGAAACAATGTCAGCGGATGCTTCTTCTAGTCAAAGTGTAACACCGGGAAAGAGTGATTTGAACACAAAAATCGAAAATCGTGCGTCAGAATTTCTTCATGACACTATAAATGCCAGGGATCTGCTAGATAGTGGAATTCTGTGTGGAGCAACAGAAGAGGAGATACTGCTGGCGGAAGAGTCAGAAAAGAAGAATCACTCGACAAAGGAGACAAGTGTAGCGGTGCCTGCACCATTAGCTGTTGTAGAAATGCCTCAGGTTGTGTCCGGATCACAACCGGTGCAAAAAGAAAAGAAGTACCAGTGTGCCACATGCTACAAGAAGTTTCCCGATATGTCTTCATTAAAGCGACATGTACCGGTGTGTATTCTATTTCATTGTGCAGGTTAAAATTTGTGTCCATTAAATTTAATTCTTTGATGACAAAATATGGAATCTAATGTAAGTCAATTTAAAAGTTTGTTGATCAAATTTCACTGCTTCTAATTTTACTAATCCACTCTTACATGCGTTTTTAATAGACACACAAGAAAGACCTGCATCCATATGTGTGTGGAAGATGTCAAAAGAGGTACAAATCAGAGGACGAGTTGACTACCCACATGAAGACACACGTGCAGGAAAAACCATACAGGTATTGTTTATTTCTGGTACCAGAATCAGTGAATGAAACAGTAAATTGATTGCAATATATAAAAATCCCGTTCTTCAACTTAATTACAAGCAGGATTGTTTTATTGTAGGTGTTCAGTTTGTTCGCGTGAATTCTCTGTGGCTCAAATACTGAAGAGACACATGCTGATTCACTCGGGTAAATATCTTTTCAAAGGATAAAATCAGCGGAGTTCATGGTTGCTTAATTTAATTCAAAATATGAGGTCCCATTTTAAAATTATCTCGGACAAAAAGTTTATGAATCAATTTTTCAAGTGACTTACATTGTTTAAAAAGGCAAAATGCGCCCGTTGTTATTGGGATTACATGTTTTCCCTTAGGAGAAAGGGCTCATGAGTGTGAATATTGTGGGAAACGATTTACTACAAAAGCAGATGTAACGAGACATGTGAGAATACATACTGGTACGTATTTATCTGACTGCAGAAGTTTAACTCTATACTACTTTAACCCGTTATCCATCTCAGTATGGAATTATTATTTTAAAAGTTACATTTTTTCTTCACGTTTATTTTTGCAGGAGAGAAACCTCACAAGTGTCCGTACTGTGAATCCAGGTTTGTCCAGGCAGGACAACTGAAGCGGCATCTCGTGACCCATGAGAAGTACCAGGAACAATTAAGGGTAATGGATTAAAGACATTAGCGCAGAAAGAATGTGCGCAATCTTCTTGAACATCGACAAAAATTTGCTCGCAGCAAGTATTATTTCAAACAATGATAATAATGAAATGTTTGAAATTATATTTTAGGATGGTACATTACCTGAAAAACCAGCCAGGAAGAAAACCAAACCGCACAAGTGCACGATCTGCAAAGCCGAATTCTTCCACGCCAGGCAGTTGCAGTCGCACATAAACTTCGCTCACGACAATGGAGGCAGCGATGGTGCCAGTGGATCACCTCAGATCAGCCCGGAGTCCAGACCTGTTGTCGGCCAAAACAACCTTCACTCCATGGAATATACTTCAGCAGACGCTTTGCAAGGCGAAGGAGAATGGAAGACGTATGCACCGGATCCGGGTACGACGGATGCAGGGTTGTCCACCTTGGTGATGGGGCAGGCTAACTTCCCGGAAGAACCGACACCCACGATCGAATGGACCGATGCACCAAACCCGCTTACACCTCAAGAAATGGCGGACTTGAAGCCATTCATTCGCATCTCAGGACACGATGACTATGCCTACTCGACTCCACCACCAACCGACAAGGGCAACCCTGCTGACGAGCAGCAGAATGTACAGCAACCGGTCAGTGCCTCCGTTGCTCCGCAGTTTGTGGAAGCGAACCAACTGGTTCAGGTGGATCAGAGCAATGTAATAGGTACAACTCCCGACGGTAAAACGGTTATCATGGATTTCATTCCAACGGTTGTTGGCGAAACGGTCTCAACTACTGCTATTACGCAGCCTTATGTCGCTGTCGAGGCAACAACCTACTCACAAGACCAAACAGCCACCAAGGTGAACGGGGACTACATCCATGTCAATGATGGCACCATAATGAATGTTGCACCAGCCAACGGGTATTTCGCAGCTAACGTTGTAAAAAGCGAAGTCACAGAGGAAGTTCCCGGGGCGCAACAAGGCGACCTTATGGAACTAACTGCCGTCAAATTGGGCGACATTCAGAACGGAGTACAGCCCGATGGAAACGTGGCTGCAAATGTAGAAAACCACACAGGATACATCCCCATAAGCCAGAGTCAGGAAAAAACAGGGTTTAAATTCGAATGGGAGATGCCCATAGATAAACACTCGATGCCTGAAGCCAGCACCACGTGTATGCCGATTCCGCCAGCAGACGTTAATCAGTGTATTCCTCTGCCTACCGCCGACAGCAGTGGTAGTATTTACCTCCAAGTTGTGCCTGCCGAGAGTATCAATAAAAACTACGTACCAGTTACTCCGGAAGAAATCAACAAGCAGTTCGGTACGATGTCAATGCCGGCTCCAATTTCTGAACCGATTAATTATAGTACAAATCCAGATAACGCCAGCGTTAACCAACCACAAGTTCAAGCAGTATCCGAAGTTCAGCAGCCGACGGCTGATCCAGTCACTGTATCCGCACCAACACCCGAGCAGCAACAGGAACAATCAACACAACAACCGCCTCCACCGCAACAACAGCAGCAGCAGCAGATGACCGACCCGACACCCATTCTAGCACCAGATGCAGCTGCACAGGCAGCCCTACCGCCAATGCCAGTTCCAACTTTGCCACAGCAGGTCATGCCTCAACAGTCATTACCAGTCGACGCTACCGCCCCAGAACAAGCAGTTCAGAAAGATGAGCAGAAACCAGGTGAATAGTTTTACATCCTTCCAGTGAGAAACTACGTTTGTAGTCTACCCCCACCCCTCCATGTCATGACTGTTATTTAGAACAGAAGAACCACTGGGCATAAGGGTGCAATGTAATTTCTGATGTAGATATCTTTTTACTGCTTGAATTTAGTTTGTAAATCAGATTCTCCTAACCGGGACTATTACCTTGTAATAGCTATTATATCTCGACCCTTTAGTGCACTCCCTTGCCAAATTAGAGAGATCATACTAGAAGTGTCAGTGAATACTTCGACAATCACCACGTGAATTAATCTATCTTTACACACACTGCTTAATTAATTCTTTACAGTGTCCATGTTAGAGGAATTGATGCTTGTGCTTAATGATGCTCCACAAAATACAGAGGCTGCAAAACCGAGTCCAACAGAAACTGAAATAGCAAATCAAAGTAAGACCCATGTTTCATTATTTGTTCAAGATAGAAAGCGAACATTGTACAAGTTAACGGATATTTCAGTTTTTTGAGATCTGACAGTAGCTATCTAAGCGAAATCTAACTGTCAGGTTATGTTCTAGAAGAAAAGAAAAATTGCATGGGCCCCGTGTACAAAAGAGGACACACGGATACGAAAAACCTGTCCTTTGCACATTACACTTATTTTGAATGAATTAGAAAGATCTCCCATGGTTATTTTGTCAAGTGCTATGCTTCAAACTGGCAAAGCGCTTTCAATTTGGGTTTCTGACAATTGTCGTGGACACTTAACAATTTATCGTGTGAAGACGGAAAGCAGATGCTCGTCCAACACGCAAACAACAATATTTGATGACACATTGATTTCCAAAGGTGGAAAACATAAAAGGGCCTCTACAAGTGTAAATTTTTTTGCTGAGTTTTTCCCGAAGCATTGTTTGATTCAGTCTCTATTATTTTTGATATTTTGTTAAATTCTTTTCCATGTGTGTTCTTTTCTTTTTGAGGTAGCTAAAACTATTTCCTTTTTGTTGTTTAGTTTCAGTTTTCGTTTGGTTCATTTTGTGTCTCTGGAGTTTATTTTGCAAACGACGAACTGTTACAATAAAGCAGTTCTGTTACATAGGGCAGGGTGCATTCTTTACTGAACTTAGAAAGCTATAAAAGAGCCTTTTTTGTGAAGAACCATTCATTGCCTAGATGTGAGAACTGAGGCTTGGTTTGCCAATAAAGAATTTGGTGGAGTTAAACCTGTCATCTATCATCGATAATACAACCAAGCATTAAAACTTAATGAAAACAAGAAAGTCCTCCTGCGTGAACGCAAGAGGCATACTGCCCGCGTTCATGTTCATGTTCCCGAAAAAAATTTCCAAAAAAAAGTTAAGGGGAGGGGGGGGGGGGGGGGGGGGGGGGGGGG
>JBCAUG010501866.1:0-15211 GCA_038406175.1 Haplosyllis leylae
CCCACCACGGGCCCAAAATTTCGGGGCAAAAACCGTCAATCAACCACTAAGGTGACTCTAACGAGCCACCAATCATTCAGTTAATGGCAATCATTTTGTACTTTTTAATTGCTTGCCTCCTTTAATATTTGTGACCCAGTAAGATTCAGGTTACAAAACCCGACCAGTGGAAATCCATTTGCCTTGCAGTACAATTTGCCATTTGTGTAATCTACGAGATTTTACAATGATATTTGTCACGAATCGGAAACCTAAATCATGTTCTTTTCATATTTGACATTTTGCGAGGAAACCTCTTTTCTGGTTGACGTTACCGAACCATGAGCAGTTTTGTCGAACTTGTTTTTGTGATCCGCAGATGTATTATATTTTTGTGTCAATTTCTCTGGAATTTTGATTTCGATTTCAAGCAAAATGCGTAATATTAAAGAGATAAGGTTATTTTACTTATTTTCACAAGTTCAATGGATAAAAATGATAACGTTAACATGTCCTGATACTGCTGCATCACATTCGACAGACCTGTTAACAAAACGTTGGCCAATTGTTTCTGGATTGAATAGTCTTATTATCGCCCGCATTCACAGGCATTTGTCCCAGGTACTTTCTGAGGGGTACCACAGTCTCTGGTACCAGGTCCTTTCTGGGGGTTAAACGAAGGCACGTCCTAGGACAGGGGTCCCCCAGACCGGATAGGGGAACCCCCCCAGACTGGACATGCCATGGACAGGACACAACGCGGGCGGTACGCCTATTGTGGTCACGAATGAGGACTTTCTTGTTCAAAGTAATTTCATTGTTCGAAGTGAAAAAAAAACAGAGCCAGAATACTACTGTGTCAGGGCTAATGTTAAAGCTGTGTACTGTGTACTTCAACCAACCCAGTCTTACATTTAATTTCAGCACGAAACCACTGCACAGATTGCTCCTGGTTTAGAGACACTGTTTCAATTAACTATCTAATTAACTGTCTGCCACTGGAAGACAAGTCATTCACTTCTTACTAAAGAAACTCGAACAATGTGAAAAGGTCACAGACAGAATTTATGTCAACATCTTACAACTAATATTTCGTTTCAACAAGATATAAAAAACTTATTTTGGCTGTTACAGAATTAGTAACTTCAACAAGACAATTGAAAGCAATCACGGCGGAGGATAGTGAAGCATGATCGATTGAGTTCGGCATTCAGTTCTGAGAATTTTTAATAGTTGAACTGTTCCTTTTTATGTTCTTGGCAATTTGAAAATTTACATTTGGAATAAATATTTATTTTGACAACCCCGGAGAATAAATTCAAGAGGGCTGCAGATTCCAAATGTCAAGAAAACAAGCTTCTCTTTTGAAACTATTCGTTACATTAACATTCAGATTCAGATATGATGGATATTTTAAGATCTCTAAGCATTCTGGAATTCACAATTTATTCCTAACACACTGCTTTATTCGATCCTTTGATCTGGCTCCGTCAAAGGCCAAAGCTAAGTTGAAAAGTGTACACATACATCAATATAAGGCAACTGGAAAAATAAGTTTACTTGCGTCTCTGTCAATGATTGTGTACATATAAATCAATGAACGTCACAAAACTTAGTTCTACCAGCAGCTTTAACACCATAGATCCATCATTCAGACAACTAGTACGAAATTGAAGTACGAAACTTTACATCTTGCGATGTAGTGCGAACTAACGAACCACCAAACAAGGAACGCCTAATTATTTGAATGCAGTTCCATTGATAAAATAGCATTCAGCATGAAACTCCTAAAAATTTATAATTTCATGCACTTTATAAACTAATGTCATGAAAATTGGGGGCACAACGGTTCATATTCCTTTTGTTTTCCACTGGAAGGACACCACAAGTCACGTTGTACCACAATCAACACTGCAAGGTTGATACCAGCTTCAAAACGAACACGATTCAAGGAATATTTGCAGAGCCGTGATTAAATACAAAGCGCCAAACTTCCTAACGAAGACCTACCTCAGGTGGTCTTTCTTCGCCTACAATACACGCACGAAGTATTCCGTGTGCGTGAGAGACCCAGCTTGGAAATTTAATCGTGCTACATTAATCATTGACCCTTTTTTTGGTTGAGAATGTAAAAATAGTCTAAAGTTTCAAGGATACAGCGTGGAATAAGATCACAGTCATTATATTGGAAACAATTTTTTACAAGAATATCTTGTAACACATATTCGTCGTAAGTTGCAAAGTTAAAACAATTCTATTATCAGCCATTTGTCTTTTTGTATTAAAATGAGCACAACTTCAGGACATTAGTCATCTAAGGATTCTTTCATGACGTTCTGAAATAACACGGCAAGCATCTCCTTGGAAACTGACACACATATACTTTCATTTTCTGTTGTTCTACTTATCAATTGTCAGTCCATATTCGAGCATACCTTCATGAGTCGGTCTAATGTTCAACCGTAAACCGTAGTTTTTGAACTCGAAGAGTTGTAAAACACTTGGTAATTAATATAATTAATATAATGTGCAGATGCAACTGGGATATCAAAGGTGATACAATAAATATCATCTGAAACAGAAACTTTTGCCAATTTGACCAAAGCTCATTTAATCAACAGATGTATACTCTCCACCAGGGAAATGTCAAGCATTATTTATTCAGAACCATTTTGGATTGTTATTCTATGGCAGGATCTGACAAACTGTTTCAAAACTTCTTATTGACAATTTTTGTGTTTTTAAGAGCCCATTTACATCTAGCGACAGTGATGCGTCTGCGACGTCACTGCGACATCCCTACGAATGGGTTGCAAAGTGATTTCCAAGCAACAGTTGCTGACGCTTGGTGTAACAGTACAGGACAGAATTCATGCAATTGATCTGGGAGCAATCTCGCAGCGGTGTCGCAAACGCTAGGTGTAAACGGGCCCTAAGAGATGTCAGTGAATTTTTCACAAAACTGACAAACATTTTCAAAATTGTTTTCCTTCTAGGACCTGGAATCTAGTAACCAGGTGGAACCTTCAAACTGAACCTCGGACCTTGTTCAGTTATTCCAAACTGTCATCGCACCGATTGACAGAGACTGTGATATTCCTTGTCGGGATATATTGATACGATACAATTCTGTAGTTCATATTTTTTATAGTCTTTTGACTATTAACACGGTACAATGGAATATGCAAGTTACTGCCACTGCTCTCCAGCTACTGAGTAACTCGGCAGCTTCTTAAAGACCCTTTACATACATTCGCATTGTACTCGTTAACATCTTCGGGTTCCCGTCCAGTGAGGCTCTCAACCGCACACGGTAAGTGCACGGGTGTGACCTAGTATATTATACTAGTTTACATGCAAACCCTTACATACCGACAACTTGGTTGCAAAATCATGTGTTCGCTCAAACGAGACCTTAATGTCAAGCAAAGAAATTTGTCTTTTCGAAAGAAGAGTATCGAACTGACCGAATTCACTTCTTATAAGACGATAGAAATTGAATCACTAATTCACTCGCGAAACTAATAAGAGTTTGACAGGGCTCTGTACATTAACGGTGAACAAAGCGGTGCCGAATACAGTAAAACAACAACGACGGAACCCAAGGCAGCAGCTTCATGCAGGGGGAGAATGAACTCTATTGGAGGCTGTTTTTGCTTTTGCTGCCTTATGCAACTGAAGTCTTGCTTCGACTACAATTGCTGCTGCTGCTGCTGTTCCTCGCAGCCTTAAGCTGTTGTCCAGCTTCATCGTGAGGCGGCAGAGACCGTGTGATTGTACGTAGAAGCCTCAGTGACATGCATAGTACCGACAGCAGCCTCGTCAGCAGTACGATGCGTACACCACGGTGACGAGAATCCGTAATATATTCTGCATTGCCAATAATAACCTCTGGATATACTGACGATTAAACTCTAAATCTTGACAAAGGTGAGGAGTATGTGAACTGAGTTCTGAATTGGATTTTTTATTCCTCACTGCTTCCAAGAATGGGATTAATCTAAAGCTAAGGAAGCCTGCATATTGTAGTACTGAAGGAGCCAGGTTGAATGTATACGAATAGGAATGGCAGCTCAGTTCTGTAAGGGCTGACAGAGACTAAGAAGAGAGAACAGACTTACAGCTTGCTTCACACTGTACCTATGCATGGCAGTGTCAAACAGCAGATGTGCCATCCATGGTAAAATAGCCACACACAGGAATACATAATATAGTGAACAAGAGGATTATAGTGCATTTAAATCAGGAATATTCGGTTGTGACTATCAAATCTCAAACAAAGGTAAGTTGTAATCTATTCTTGTATTCTTCAGACTTCAGTCTTTTGAAATACTGAAATTCACTAGTAGCACACGATTATTTGGAGTTCAACAGGAAAACAATTAATACAAAACTTGCACCACAGCTGTTCTGTTCCGAGAACAAATTAATTACAAGGGGGGAGAGAAAGGTCAATATCTAAAGGCAAAGACAGTAAGTTTACGAGTAAACAGTATCATCACTCCCACACGAATGAAGCTGATTTGACATAAAAGGACAAGGTACAGGAACATGTAATGCAACATGAGTTGACAAAGATCGTCGTTTTACATACCTTTGCATGAAAACTTGAGAAATCACAGTGCACACACACACACACACACACACACACACCATGGATTAAATAACTTGGCATTTAATTGCGAAAGAAGTTTAAAATCTTGTCTAATCTCCTCCTAAATATTCCTTACAGCCACAAAGCTGTATTTATGTTATTTGTGGGATTCAGTCGAGACATTTCAAAAATAGTAGGCCCATCACCTTTCACTAAGATGACATTGCATTTTACAGTCCAAAATGCACATTAACCGTGTACGCAAATGGATGGATTTCTTTACGGAATCCTTGTTGTCAAATACTTTCCCGTTGAATTTCCCGTTGTGCTCAAAATGAATGCTGGTGTACGTGTCTCACATTATGTATGTAGTGTGCAATACTACAAATTTAACTAGAAAGTGGCAAATGGAAGCAAGCCCAGTTACTACTTGTGATAATCAAGGTATGAAGGAAAATGTTCCAATTTAGTTTTTCAATTGACCCAGATTTCCTCGGATTGACAAGCACCAGTTTGCAGCCAGTTTTACTGGGATATGGCGGCACTTCTTCCCTTTTCCTTTCACATTTAGGAGCCTCATTACTCGGGGAATATCATTATCCTCGTGTCATCTGTCATAAATGATAACAAGTCATCTGCTTCACGATGATCATCTGCAAAGCAAACATGTACACATACCGTTGTACGTAGTTGTTTTAGGCTCCTCTACATGTGTTTCCAGTTTCCTCGAAGATCAGGCCAAAAATGACGGAGTCCAATTTACGGCAGTGTTTCCCTACCAGTTACGAGTCACAATGCCCAACGATAATGTACCAAACGCACGCAACAATGATCTACTTTCTTGGGGACAGTTTAACAGTATTTTTTCGTACTGACAAAGATTCCATTATTTTCCGTGTTTTTTCTCAGGGAATTCCCAGCCATTTTTAAGGTGACAACCAAGTACAATTGAACTTAATTTGAACACAAACTTCAATGTCCTCCTCCCATGACATGTGATCTCCTGCCCCTCGCTTACAACCTACCCAAAATATTTGTCATGTTTTATCCTATTTTCAACAATTTTTTGGGAAAAATTATGAAAGTACATGATCTTTCCAGGTGTATTGCCAGTTTTCCAAGTTTTTCAGATAGAGTGGGAACTAAGCAATTAATAAGACACAGCTGTAGTCTTAACAAGCTAAGACAAAAACCTTCTTCCGCCGAAGTTTTATCTGATGTTCCGAATCAAGGTGCGTTTAAAATTAAGAGAATGATTAAAAAATATCGAGGGCAGTTTCAAAAGAGATGCTTGCCATACGTGACAATGACTTTTGCTCCAATCACATGAACACATATGGTTTGCTTTCGATAAAACTACGAAGGGGTCACTGGTTCAAGAGAAAAATCTCGGTTTGAGTACAACCTTAACAAGTTTCGGTGTGATATTTCTTGTACTTCCGGCCATTGTCATGAACTATTGATGAAGACTTGTACAAGAAGGAAGGAAGTCTTAAATGTCATCATGGTTTCGTATTTTGCACCTTACAATTATCAATTGAGTGTCATTCACAGAATATTATTTGAATTCGAGGAAACGTGGCTGCATGTATATTCTTCATTGAAGAGTGGCTCCTCGAAGTCGATTTCCAGGTAGAGACCATTTGTAATGAACTGAAACAATGGTAATAATACGTTTAAGCTGCAGATGTTCCACAGATCGATGCAAAGCATGTCTGCGTGTCACATTTAGAACCAACCGAGGCTTAAATAATCTCCGCTCGGGCATATATGTTGTGTGGATAATGTGGCGAACGGGGAGCGTGTAATTTAGTGTTGATTTACTGGGGGAAGCACAGCAGCTTTATGAGACAGTGTGACACGGGAGATATACCGTCAACATAAGGACCCTTAATTAACCCTTTGAGCAGACCAACCATAAATTCTACGTCCCAATATCAAAATAACAATTGGGGATTGTCACTTATACTTATAATTAATCCAGCTGCAAAGGCATGGCCCCTCCGGTGGTTACATACTGAGGTTGGTTTTCTGAAGCACATTCAACATATTTCACAAAACTGCCGGTGTCGGGGATTTGGGACGTCCCCCTATTCTATCAAATTTCCAAGCTGCCGAATAACAAAGACTTGCGTATTATTCCTAATCCCCAGTTTCCCCAAGCCGTGTGAAACGGCCTGATTGTGTAAGAACGGAAACGGCAGTGACAAAACTTGATTGCCTTGAATTCCCAGCTGTTCTCCGCAATTAACATCCTTCAAAAGCTTAAAGTACACAGCTGTAACTTAATATCAAGCAATCTGCAATCATGGCGCACAGCAACACATTCTCTGAAAAAGCAGGCATTAAAACAAAAATGAGCTCAATCTTGGCACTAAAAGGGTTAACAGAGCCAAAGAGGCAAGAAGGTTGAATAGTGGAATGACATCTTCGGAATACATGTCCCGCCACCATTTGTAAGACAATGATATTCATTTGCTGCTTCCAAGCATTGCCATTATCAAAATCCACTGTCAGGATTCCATTAAAGAATACCCTAGCTGTCTCCCATTAACAAATGCTGTTGTAACAGAGTAGTGCCGTCCATTATCGAACACCTCACACTTGCTATTAAGCAATCCTTTTATTGTGTATTTTATACACTTAAGTGGCCTTCTTCAGTGTGTTCTTAAAGTGTTCTAAAACGATCCATAATTTTACTCGCAATAATGCTTCAAATTTCTCCATTACATTGATGGCAACGTTACGCAACATTTTCATCTACTAGACCTAGAAGAGTAAGCACCATCGTGGGTTACGATATTAGGGGAAAGGGAAAGTCAAAGTTACAGCAAATGCATTGTAAAGGAGTAGTGACACAACGTCTCTTGTGTAAATTGAATGTTGAAACCCCTTGAATGTTGAAGCCTCCCAGTCAAATTTGGTTATGAAAGCTTGTAAAAAAAGCTGTTACTAGAATGTAATATAATTTCCATCGTCGTGTACATTTAAAGGGAAGATATATGCACAGCAACAAAAAGTCCTCATAAATATATCTTCCTTTATGTGACCAGCATATATGGCCGCTGCATGTAGCATTCAACATATTTCACACGGAAAGTTTACGTTTAGTATTTTCTGCTTTGTTAATTTCCATTACTAGTTTTCTTGTACTGCAGATATGTTGGCTTCCATCGCGAGTTGGCATTAACGTGAACATTTCTATCATGTTTATTGATTGTAGTGTTGAGAGAAAAACAACAGAGCTTTTATTACTCCTTCTCAGAGGTCATTATCATTAGTCAATAAATGTAATGGTATTTTCCGGCATATGTTGCCAAAAGATTTTTCGATCTTTTTCGTTGCAAATCTCAGGTTTTGTACTTTAGATCTTTCCGTCATGGATAGGCATGGATTTATTTCTTTTCTTTTCTTTTTCCAAATCAATACAGAGAGAAAGCAAACAGCGACAGACAATGATCATTCCGTGGTCGAATTTTCAGCAAATCAAAATATCCACCCAGACACTTCAACCAATCTGGAACTGTTGTTTACAAAATATGTAAAAAAGGGATCTGACGGGAAGACACCAACTGCATTATGGTCCAAATATGGTCCCATTAAGTTCTCTCTCTGTGCTTTCTCAATGACATTTTAAGTCGGGAGAAACTGGATTCTGGACTGTTGCAAACACTGACAGACTAAGTAATCCTCTGGGCGTGATAGCGGATGATACGTCTATGTATTATTCAACTCACACATTGGCTGTCATTACACATATATTCTGGAGCAAATGTATTCACTTGGATTGACGCGTGAGGAACACAACCATCAATACATGTTGGAAGGACACCGATGCATTATTCAGCATGGAGTGTCAAAGGGTGCTGCAAAGAGCAATGGGTTTGGCAATGCTTGCCAATAGATAGATGTCTTTATTAATGTGAGGCATACACGTGTACCTTTGTGGCCCTGTAATATTAACTGTACCTGGTGTGATAGGGAAATTTCCGTGGTTCTTACGGGCATGGGAATACAAGCGATGGGTTCAGCAACACACAATCACAAATGAAATTAACAAAGTTTAACCCTATTTAATCTCAGAAAAGAAGCAAAGAAAATACACCGAAAGTCCAAGAGAATCCTCCCCTAACGTTGACAATGTTGGCCAGTGTACCGTCACTTATCGACCAAAAGTGTCAATGGCAAGCTGCTATCTTGAGACTTGCACGAGTGCGAAGTATGATGACTGGGAAACCCATGAGATTCTGTACGGAAAATTTCTACCGAATCACTTCCGCGATCAAAGAAAATACATTTATTAGCTCAAATTATAGAGTGTACGTATCATTATTGGTGGATGTACCTGCCATTATCTCAAGTTCTATTAGGCTGATGTTCTGGGGTTTTCTTATATTCCGATACACTTTACTATCACTAATGGACATCAAAGTACATAATGGATCGCCAGGCCAAAACCACACTCGAAACTGCTTTCCTCGCAGATATTCCACGGTTCATAAAGAAGGTTTTTGTGGGAGCTGTGTTCAGACATTAAAGGTAGACGTATGTGTGGATAATGTCCGCCATCCCTGTGAGCATAAGTGGAAACTAACACCAGCTAGCTTACAATATGGAGCTCTTCAATTTGAACCTGTGTGTTTCTTTTTACACTCCAGCAGTGGGAGAACGTATTGTGTAGCAGATTTGACGAATATGTTTTGGGAATCAATAGGAATTCTCCATGGAAATTGTACTCCACATGCTTGCAAATATATGTATATCTTCAAGCAGACAACATTAAAGACACAAGGGCGGGGTCTCGTCAGCAATCAAACAGGTCCTGACATCTGTGACTTTCATGATTCACGGAAAATCAAAAGTTTCTCCAAGGTGTGCGGTTAACCTAATTGACTAAATTGGTCAGACGTGCACAAACGATTTAGAAGAAAGAGAACACCTGAACTACTCCGCCTTTTGGATCTCATTTTTCTTTAATTACAGGAATGCAACTGTAAAAGTAACTACATATTCATCAACACATTATTATATGTAACTTGTTGAGATTGTAACCAAGGGGTTATGACTTCCAATCCAACACAGGATTTGATTGTTGAAAAATATTTTCATTAATTCAAATGCTCCTCAAATAAATATGTAAAATTCAGAAAAAAGAAAAGTTTGTAAGCACAAAAACTTTGGCTCAAGATAAATAATAAATTTAGTCTGGAGATGATCAGATATGAAGTGTCTAGACTATTTAATTTACTATTTTAAAACAGAAAGTACACAAGTAGAATCTTTGTACGTAAAATGTTAAAATGTAAAGATGCAATCTTTTAATTAGTCCACAGTCAACGAAGGACAACCAGCTGTTTTTCTGAAGGTAGAAATGTCTAATTTCTACTGTCAGAGATCTACATGTAACATAATACATTTCACAGTTAAAATCATTCTTTTCATTTCTCAATTGGACGATGGCCCGAGAGACTTTCCGCACTTAATGAGAAACCAAGATATATTCGACACGGATTTGCAAGGTTCTTCAGACATGCAGCCTCAAAGTCGTTTGCAGCTCACAAGCTTGACATGTGTCCACTGTGAATAATGGATGGTCAGAAACTGGAGATACAATTCTTCCATTAAGTGCCTTTGCCTTGACCACGTCCTTTCCATTGAACACATCCTGTGTCACAACAGGACAAGGAAATCTTACACAAGGAGTTCAACTGGAGTCACTCATTTCTAAGCTGCAGAGCAACGGCCTAAACCATCTTCGAGCTTAACTCATCATGACATCTGTTCAAAGGGTCCGTTCACGCTGAACGATTGCAAATGAGACGTTAAATCCCATTTTGCGACATCGCTTGGAATATTGACGGCGAACATCATCAAAGAAAAATTTCGTTTTTGTCTCTGTAATCGTTCAGTGTGACTAAACCTTAAATTCCATATCCTGGTCACATTTTATTATTTAACTTCTCGAGGAAGTGTGTTACACTTTATTCTTTAAGATTTAAATGATAACGACAGACTATGAAGTTGATCGGTATCTACAAAGTTATAAATTGTATTTGATGTTTTAATCTGTTCTCAGAATTGAAAATTATTTTGCTTTGTCATTCATGTGCAGCACAAACTCGGCAGATTATCCACACATAAAAGTTACTAAGCTCTGCTCTACGGATTATACAATACGTACGTATTTTGTCCTTAATTGCTGGCCCGTAGAGTCAGCTTATTCATATCTATTGAAGGGGATGACGTATTTTTCGATATGTAAAATCTAGGGATCAATGCAAGGTTTATGTAGCAACGAGGCGGCAAACGAAGCACATTCCTACAATCATATTTTACACGTTTTTTCGTATTCTGGGGTAAATGGAATGGAAAAATTTAGGCTGTCAAGAAAAACTACGTTTTAGTTGAAACACTACAGAGTCTTCCCATCAATTCTTCAGATTAATTTCCCCTACTTTCGTACTTCCACGAAAAAGAAAACATTCAGCCACCATCAATAAAATGAAATCACGGAAATTTCATTTTGTTTAATCTAATGCCATATTTTCTCAAACCGGATAAATATCACAAGCCATTACATTACGACAACTTACTTGGAAAACAGGGGAGCAGAAACTGAAAAACAAAAACTAATGAAGATTCATCATGATCATACAGTCTTGTACATTACATTACAATTAGAGTTGCAGCGGCAACAAATTGCACTTCTCTATCTAGACATGCAAATTGAAGAAGACTTATTTCATGTTGATGAGAACACAAGGGAGAATACCGTGTGATGTGTGATGAACATTGTATGAGATTAATTCCCCCTACATCAGCTGCACCTGTGCTTATTGTAATGGCTAAATAAAAGAAAATGGGCAAATATGTTGAAAGCCAAATGAAAATATATGGATGCACAATAGGGAAAAGGAAGTGCAGATGCTACTTTCGTGGTGATGTAAATCTTGAAAAGCCTTTGTCGCCAAGTCAACAGCAAACTGCGTGTAAAGGTCTGACTCCCACCACTGCTTGAAAAAGTATGTGGGTAAGGGGCCCGGCTGCAATGCTTGTTGCTAATACGTAAATCTGAGGAATCCATTGCACGCAGAAAACAAAGTAGATAAGCAAGGGGATCCACCGTAGATATCAACTGCAAGGCAGACATCACCAGAAGTCCAAACAGGTGTATTAGTGGTCTCACGAAATGACTAATGTTATCCAAAAATTAAAAGTAAACAAAACTTAATCAGTTTGGTGCGTATGAACTCACTTGCACTGATATGTAAAGATGGCACTGAAGGATCACCTAAAAATGACAATGAAAAGAAAGGCTGAGCGCTTGATGATCTGGTAATGAGACTGTTCAATCATATTAAATAGCCTGGTGAAGATTCTGGTACCACACTTCTACCTCCAATTAAAAGTTTGAAAAATAGGGGTCAACATTCCAACACATGAATGGCAAAAATATAAAAACCTAACGAGTAATGAGTGATATGATAAAACAAGTTGCAGCTCTGTGGGAGAATGATAAATGAACACTGTCACAAAATGCCATAAAACATGGACGGTAATTTCAGCAGTGACTCCATGGGGCTTCCATATTGAATCCTGTGGATCTGGTGCCGGGCAACAGAAAGAACTCAGCTAGATTGTTCATTGTTGTAAAACACAAAAGCTTCAAATATACTGACAATGTTCAACCGAACGAATACAGACCCACACAGTTGTCTGCAAATGACTGTCAAGAACGCATATTCAAATCCACCCACCCACACGCACACAGTCTGAGCCACGACATGCTGCATTATTACAGACTCATATCAACATGAAAGAGACGGAATTCCGGTGGAAGTTCTAATCTCTCTCCAGAGAATGTTTCATTACAATATTGCGACTCCCTTCAATTTTCACAATTGAACGTACAAATACGGTGGGAGACTCTGTGCACAAGTGAGTGGCCTCAGTTGGATTCAATATTTGAATAGATACACGCAGCGTCCTGTAGTTTCATTATATTTCTTGAAGAAATGATGCAATAGCTTTCATGACTGGAACCAAGAGGGAGATCACAGTTCAATGAGGGTGATAACACACTGACACCTGATATCGCATGGATCCATTGTATTGGCACATCGGCGCCATGGGTACTGCTCCGTAAATGGGCTCAGGATGCCATCTAATAATATCATTATTTGTTCGAAAACACAAAGATAAAAAGCATGGGAAAAGACTCAAAATGGACGTCTGCAAAACCTTTGACACAAACAATAGACTGTGAGCAAGAAGTTTGTCAAAATATTTTAGCGGAATAACGATTCTTCAGAGGATACGTTTGTACTCTTCGAACATGATCACTTCCTTATTACCAAAGGATAGCCAGTTACCAAATTCCCCGAAACATGAAGAAGTCACTGACTATTGATCACAATCAAGGTCACTGAATGTTGTTCCAGATAATCTAGCGAGATGATCTACACAGTTGTGCTTTGAAATAACCCCCAAAGGTATCACACCACGTGTCTGCTACTTTTGGTTTCAACTTCTACTGTGTCCAGAGCCTGGCAGAGGAAAATATAATTCACTTTCGAATGTATGTTTCTAAGTTGCCTTCAAAGTGTTCCCTTAGCAACCGTTCAGAATATTAATTGATACAGATGATAATGGTCGTTGTTCAACCTTTTCTTTAAGGCATCAAAGTTGGTTGAAATTGAGGTTAATCTGCCTAATGCTCTGTGAGATATCCGCATGATTAGATTTGTTTCACTCTTAAAACACTGAAGAGAGGGGAACGTAGAAAGGAATGAACGGTGGGTGCACAAAGGACACACGCTTAGGGTTCGTTTAAATGCACCGTAAATGTCACCGTTTTTTGTCAGTGGCACTTTCGTTTTTTTTTAAATGTTATATGTAAACAGCACCATAGGAAAGCTTTGAATCCATTTTAAACAGTACAAAAAAACGGTGATTTTGACGGCACGTGTAAACGAGCCTTATTGCACATTCAGACTGTATGGAACTGGGACAAGGAACAGGAGAGGGAATGGCAACAATGGGTTTCTATATATTATGTTATATGTTCACACTGCACTGAGACAGGGACAGGAACCTGACCCATTGTCTCCTATTGTGCTGGTCCAATTCCCTGTCCCGGTGCCGATTCTGTGCAGTGTGAATAAGCCATTAAAGGCAGCAAGTCACAAACGAATAGGAAAACTGATTTTGATGACAACAGCATGTGTTCTTTCACCCATTTTGGCTTAAAACATTAATCTTTGCACAACATGACATCCCAGGACCAGACATCCTCCAACTAATGGAACACGCCATCAAAAGATTACTCAACACAAACAACATTTGTAAGAACACACTACTGCTTGTCGTACAGTACACTACCAATTATCTACCACTTGATTGAAACAACAGAATCAATTCATAAAATATCAGATGGTGAATCGTAGGATTACTTAAGTGTTTAAAATGGTATCAAGCTTGAATTTTTTAAAGCAATGATGGATTTTTTGGCACATTTGTGTAAGTGCAAAAATGTCACCATGCCTGAATGTTGGTTACCACTGGCGATGGGACTTACACCTGAATGTTTAAGTGCAAAAAGGTCACCAAACCCTTATGTTGGTTGCTAGTGATGGTGGGCACTCACACCAGAATGTTGCTTGCTCATACAAAGTCAGCTTAGTCATTGACTGAGGGAGTGCAGGAGTTTGGTAGGGGGGAAACGTTCCAGCTGTTCTACGATAAAATAAGTAATGGCCAAGCAGCTGATTTTTTTTATCAGTGATGCTATTTTACGTCGTGCCAGCATTGGAACGTTCAACGTCGCGATATCATAGCTTTGGACGAAGGTGGATGAATAATGCGGAGTTACAATTGGAGATTCCCAGGGTAGTGTCAATTGATCAACTTTGCAATGGCACTTCTTATACAAGAAAAATAATGTCGCCCTCGCTTCTTATGGACAAACAACTCAGTAACATCAATCAATTCTGAAGTGTTTTTACATGATTAGTAGAGCAGTGACCACAGTTACTGACCCTATAGAGCCATTAACACATTGGCTCCGTACAGGTTCACTTCATACTTGATCTACGCAATCAATATCTCGATATCTTAAGAAAAGTCTGAAAAAATTTTTCTCTGTGACATAATTCAAACCTAGTTTTGCCTCCTTCTGTTCAAGATTTTCCACACACGAATTTCGTACAGCTGACTTATCTCTGTTCAGTTAAAGTGTCAATTCGAAAATTTCAATGGTTGTTCATTTACTTCTTCGTGGTTCTCCGAGGAGTTTCATTTGAACTATTCACAGTTACAACGGATTGTCTAATTGCTTGTTATGCGGCCATAGTCCAGAATTTAATTACACACAGGAAATTGCAACGGAAAAGTCAATTTGATGTGTTTAGGCACTAAACCTCCAAATATGTCAGTCGGCCATTTCCTTCATTCATTCAGAAGAAATGTACAAGATTGTTTCCTTTTCCTGCGGTTGAAAATGAAGTCCACGGTTAAAAAATGTTACGATGCAAATTTCAATAAAAGAAACATCTGCGCTCAAAGGTTTGAAAGCGGCTAGAATCCCAAAGTTGCGTAGCACGTAGTAATCATGTAAATACTGTGGTATGTTATCAGTGG
>JBCAUG010501977.1:0-15211 GCA_038406175.1 Haplosyllis leylae
CATGCACCACTTCACATGTTGGACTTTGTTCATTTCTAGAATCAATAGAGCATGACTTTCTAAAGGCCTTAATGATTCACACAGACAACCAAATAGTGCCTTAGCTCAGTGGTAGAGCATTGGCCTCATGATCCAGAGGTCCTGGGTTCCACCCCACTGGGGGCAATTTTTGACAAATTGATCTGACAGATAATCTGACAGAAGCATGTATCGTAAAAAAGACCCGTGGATTCACCATCGACAAGTACGATCATTCCAATCTTCAACATTTTACGTAGTAAGGGTTTTCATTCATGTGTGTGATTGTGTCCGCAGAGGGGAAAGGAGAAGGCCGTGAGTCGCCTGACCCACCCTCTCCCCAGACCAAATACTACCTGTGTTCAACAGTGCTCAATGACATTGTCCCTGTTTTGTTTTGCCGGAAACAAATATTTATTCTGCAAGAACATGTATGCCATTGTAATATTAATCTTCAATTGTGAGCCTATTAATTTTTTTCCTTTACAACAAAAGGTGTATGAATGCAAATGTTTGATTGGAACTAATTACTGATTCTATTTCAGTGGTTTAATAACCACGGAGTGAATGTTCACGAGTATCTTCTCACCATGAAATCATCTTATGCAGCTGAAGTCTACCCGTCTTGGTATGGTGTTCCACATGGGACGACATTCAAGTGAGTGCCTCGAGGCTTTAGTTAGGTTTAACTTCCAAGTGTTCTATGCAATTCATCATATTGATTTGATGTATGTATTTTAGTGGGTGTTAGGGTGGCCCTGGCACCTTGAAGAAGTGGCAGGCCATGACTGGACTGAGGAGGAGGGGCTGTTCAGTCTTGAAGTGATGGCGAAATGGGCAGGTTTTGCGAAGTACGGTAATCCAACGGTACAGGACGGACTGTGGACCCCCTACACAGCGTCTGGACCAGCCTATCTCGAATTAGCTGGGCCCGGGGACTTCATTATGTTCAGTAACAGCTCATCTCGCCCGGATAAGTGTAAACTGTGGCGGTTCTAGTGATAGCCAGGCTCACGGATAACTAAATGTTGGCAGGTTCTGTGGACAGTTTTGTTCTTCTGCTAACCTTTTTTTTTTCGTCAGAATCTTTTGCAATTTCCCAGCAACAAGTTATTCAGTGTTTCTAAAGATATTGTTGTTTTATTTCTAACGTTAGTTGGAGATCTCTTAACAGTATTTTAATAAAAGAGAATTTTCATTTTCTTAAACTTCAGGTTTCTGCAACAATTAATTATGCCATATCCAGCACACCCTGCAGATACGGGCAATGGGATTTTTTTTTCTTTTTATGTAAATTTTTGAAAATGTATTTGGGAATAATCAAGCATCTAAAAATAATTATATTTTAAATTTGAACAGAACTTGGAATGTTGTTTATAAATTCACTACAGTTGAATAAGGACAATTTCGAGATTGTAAATTTTCCTGAATTCTGTGGGGATACCACAACAATTGTATTATATTTAAATGTTTCTATTTCAAATTCCCCACCAACTGTAAGCATACCTTTGAAAAATTATTCACAAGAAAACACATTTTTGCCAAGTTTTGTTTTTTGAAATTAGTTTCTAACAAAGTTCGTATCCGTAGAGTGCAGCAGGCCTAGATTTCGTACTTTTACTTCTAAATGCGTCTGATTTCTACCTGCAATATCTAAATGCGTCTGATTTCTACCTGCAAACATAAATAAAAATTCTTCACAAACTGACAGGTACACTTATCGTACAAAAAGACCTCGCATTAACAGTACGAGCCATACCGACAACGGCTTCTAGACCAGTCCCAGCTAAACAGTGGCGGATCTAGGATTTCCCAGACGGAGGGTACCAACCCATAAGGTTTTGCCAAATTTTTCCCGAAAACTGCATGAAAATGAATGGAATCGGACCCAGAGGGGGTGTGTCCCTGGCACCGCCCTTAGATCCGCCACTGCTAAAGGGGGCATGGTCAGGTGGCTCATGGTAGAGAGTGGACGGAGCAGGTGAGGTAGCTCATGCTCTGGGGGTTGATCAGGTAACTCATGGTCTGCGGTGGGGCATAGGGCAGGTGGCTTACACTTACCCTTTTGCTTTGCTTCCCCCAATCACATTTCAGCTGTTTTTCTTCGGGAACATTCCTAGGGAGCATGGTGTTACGTAACCCTCGACCGTGGATATAATCAGGTGTTTGAGCAATCTAAATCATGATCAAAGAGTATGATCAATTGAGTTTTTCACAAACACACAAAGTTGGCAATGTTGGCATTATTGCCAACTCTGTTTTCCCATATATTAACAGTTTTCATCTTTAGTTACATTAAACTGATGTTAGCAAATGTGAAATTAGAAATCAAAGGGTATGTGAGGATTATATTTTAAGGTTTAATGCTACATTGGACTAGTTGATTTTTAATGGCAGAGCTAAAACGAAGTTGGCAACGTTAGCATTCTTGTATTGTGGAGAGATTGTGAAAAACTCGAATAACTGTGATGGCATGGTGAACCATTTTGTTGATGGCATGGTGAACCATTTTGTTATCACCGTTATTTTGCCGTGCCATCGACTCTTGCAGCAGCTTTATTCACGACAGCTGTCCGCCGCATTGGGCGTCATTCTATCCAAAACACAACCATGGTTTTCTGTGCAAGTAATCAATAAAATTCCATATTAGGAAATAGACTACGTGCTAAGTTGCATAGGCAACACATTGTGCCGATTATAGATCACATTTTAAGCCCTAACAATCCAAAATCAAATGAGAATTAGGCAACAAAATTGAACAACAGTAAATGAGGTACAGTAAATAAGTGGCACACAGAAGAAATATTGCGAGATATACAATATTATTTACACTTCACGGATGTATAACAATGCACAACTTATGGCGCGTTCACACTACACGGAACCGGGACAGGGACAGGGAACGGAACAGGCACAATAGGAGCCAATGAGTTTCGTCCCATTCCAGGTCCTAGTGCAGTATGAACAGTTCTGTGTAATGTGTACAAACCCATGTTTTTCCGGTCCCTGTCCCGGTTCCGGTTCCGTGCAGTGTGAACTCGCCATAAATGGGCTTTTGACACTAAAATGGGCCTGACATTTAAAAAATGAGGAAACGTCCTTGAAAGATTATGACCTGTCACAAGGTGAAGGTCTTTTGCATGAAATGTGCGATGCAGGCACTCGAAGAATTAATATCAGTAGTCTTATGCATTTACCTATATTTTTAAGTTTTGAGTTAATTTGTTTTAAAAATCTCCATGTGTCACGTTTGTCGACAGTGATGAATCACTCTACCATGCAAACTTAAATAGATAGATCTGTAAATAGATTGCGGTGAGACGTTTGATATTTCGGAAATATAACTGGAAAATCAATTGAAGAAACTTCCTTGTAGAAATATGCAAGATGCATTCAACTGGTTAACCTAAATTTAAATGTAACTACATTTTCAGGTAGTGATCGGGTTTGTGGAAAATAGGTAAAATTCCTGCTGTGTGAATTTCCTAACCTGCTACCGGTGTAGTATCGTTTACCAACCTCCCTGTTTTAAGTGGGCACCCTCCTGAAAATAACGGGCACCTTCCCTTAACCTTAGGGCAAGAGGTCCAACTCTGCTGGCTGCTCCCCTTAACACTTGAGCCCTCAGCTCAATGCTCCATTTCCCCTTCTACCTTCTCCCCTGATAGAAATGTTTTCAATTAAATATGAAAAACATTATTAATCAGGAGTGATAATACTTCCAAATTTCTATAATTATAATAATTATTATATTTTTTTTACTTTTAACATAATTTATATATTAATTACAATGTAAATTTTGACTTTATCTATAAAAAGCATAGAAATTCATCATATTAAATTTATTTTGTTTTTTAAATAAGTTGCTTTTTGATTAAACATACTAAAGTATCAAACATTATGACTTTTCAAATAATTTAATTGGAAGAAAATCAACATTTATGAAAGATGGGTCCCACTCACAACAGTCAAAATGGTTGACAGGGACCCTAAAAAGGGGGGGGGGTGGTTAAAATCACCACACCGGTTATGGTTAATTTATTGACGAGTGTAGGCCTCACCCACTACATGACAAGTGGCTTTTCGAAGGTATTCTTCATCTACTGTGTTACACTGCGTTAAGATCCTTAGTTGCCGTCCTTTGAAACTGGATTTCTACCAGTTGGCTCCAGACGAACATATTGCATAATTCATGAACATTGAACTGATGACATCATAGATCTAGATCCAGTTTATGACTACGTTCCGATAAAATCAAGGCGTTTTGTGTATCCAATCAAATATGTCAGCAGAAGAAGCAAAAGATGTGGATTACAAAACACAAATACTCAGAAACTGGGTGAGTATGGTTTGTTTAACTATTTACATAGTGCTTGACAAAATGGGTGGTTTTTTTAGATTCTTGATGTCGTAAAAAGACTCTTGCTTTGAAATTAAAAGTAAAACCAGTAGCGGAGGAGTGAGTAGCTAAGAATAATCTTCCAAAAGAATTAATAACTCCACACACCAGGAGTGTGCAAATTAAAATTTCGGACAAAGATAATAAAGGACAAATATTTTAGAAAAACATAAACCTCAAGTGTCTTGATCATTTGGCACTTCACGTTGGAGTGCATTGCGAAACGGAGCAGAACTGATGTGAGATCACAAAGCGTTAACATGCTACCTAAATGATACCATGTATACATAAATTAATACTCATTCCAAATTTGGAAGAACTTGATCGGTAGAAAAATTCATAGTTGACGTACAAAGTCAGCTGAATGGAAACTCAATATACCAAACTGATAAGGAATTATTTAGCGATTGATATTTGGCTAATCTAACCCATTACATACAATTCCTGCACAAAATATGCCTGCAATTTTTCGAAAATTTGTGTTCAACAAATTTCGTCTCGCATCGGGAATACTTCAATTCTAATAATTTGGTGGTATTCCGGGAGTATTCTGGTGTTTTAACTGCATGCCATGTGCAATGTTCCTAAATTTACCAGCTTGGCAAATTTCTCTCAATACAGAAATCAGAAACATTTCTGTCTCTATCGTGACACATTGACACCAACAGAACCTATTTTCATCAAAAAGACATGTCACCAATGCCGCATTTCACTGGCAATTTTGCACAAATTACTTCGACCGAATGGCATGGTTTGAGTTACCAACAGTACAATCTTTGTGCATAATTTTCTGTTCATTAGCGGACATTGCTCTTTTATTGGAATAAAAATTCATTTCCACTGACCGTTGAAGGGGATCTTTAATCTGGAAACGACCATAATTGATGTATGCCAGTTGTTTGAAAATTGACATAACATGAATATGAATGGGCCCATTATTAAAGTGAACAGAACAACGTACTCTCAGCCATTATATTCTCAGTAAGTAGTTTGGAAATTGTCTCTACCGCAGAGAAAGGCTTCGGAGACAAAAGATGAAGATGCAGATGAAGAAACAGAAGAAATTGCAGTGGATTTAGAAATTGAAGACAAAAGAGAAGAAGAAGTAGTGCTGAGTATTGAGGACGACAGCCATAGTAGTATTGAAAAGAAAACCTGTAGAATTTCCAGTAAGTGTCAAAGCGTACGATTATTCTCGTTTCACGAACAGAATAAAGATGAACAAATACAACACTGTGAAGGTATGCCTCTGCAAAGACAAACTATCTGGTGCCTTTGCAAGGACAACTAATCTAACGAAGTTTTGACAATTTATGAATTTTAAACTATCAAAGTAAAACTTGAAAAAAATTTGATTTAGTAAGAGAAATTGCCTAACGTAGAAAAATAAAGAAAAAAAAGTGTCCCTTTTTAAACCTTTTGTTACCAATATTACTCTTTGTTTAGTCCTTTTGTTTGTACACCATCCAGTTAGCAGCTGGAGCATTCAGGCTTCTGGTCTCAGGGGGTGACAGCAGATGTTCATGGGTGTCTTCTCATGCACTGTACCCAAATTAGCAGGATTTAGTAGATTACACCGTGACACCAGTGCCTTCTCAGAACTGCAGAATCAGTGCCTCCAGTAAAGCACTTGCACTAGTTGAAGATTACAAACACACAGCTTCTGTACAGCCTTTATTAATGCCCCTGAGGACTGGAGAAAAGAGCTTCTTGAAGAATACACAATTGGAGGGGGTTCACAATACAAGACAATAGTATGCCTCCCTCATGTCCAAAGCACTCAAATACATCATTCTAGTCATTGTAGACACACAATTGAACACACTTGATACTGGAGTTAACACTGGAACTGACAGTAGATACACAGCTAAGTTCAGCTGAGAAACCCTGAAATACAGGAACATTCACTGACAACAAGCAACAAACAGATTCAAGTCAAATACAAAGTACTTCTACATTTACTTGTTATGTCTCAACTGCTTTCAGGTTACATTAATAGTAAAAGACAATAAAACAGGAGGGTGTTAGACTCCCTCCTACCTTCAGGATCTCTAAGTACTGCCAAAATGCTCAGAATGCTAAAAAAAGCATTCTGAGTATAGTTTCACTGGATCCATAAGGAGGGGGTATGTTCACCATACCTATGTATCTGCAAAGTCCCTGCTGCTTTGCTGATAGTACCTTAACAGTCTGATGGTTCTCTGGTGGTCCTACTTTCAGGGGAGTACACCCTGCTTATATAGAGTTCCACCTGATCACTAACATATCAAGGCTACTGTGGAAAGTAGTTCCCTAGGGGGTGGAGGGGTTCCCATAGACCTTGGAAGCATTTAGTGCAAATGATGGTTATTATAGTCAGTGAAAACAACTAACTCAGTTTGAAATGACTGGTTACAATTAGACCACAAGTTATGCCTATAGACCAGAGGTGGTTGAGTAGGAATATCATTCTGACATGTCAAGCTCTGATAGGTCTAGAATAACCAGGAATCATGTGATTCAGGCTGATTGGTCCTTAGGGAGTGTGCATGTGATGGGGGAATCAATGATTGGCTATTCCTAGAGTGGGTCTACATTTCTGGAGTGTGACCTATACTCTGAGTACATGTGTACATAAAGAGGGGGTCCACTCATTATATCTGGGTACAGCTGAGTACTGGAAAAAGGTTGCAAATAAATACAGAATGATTCTAGACTCCCTCTGCATGCTTATCTATTTATTTGTAACACTTTCATCGAATTTATCAAATTTAGATCTATTGTGTTTTCTTGTTTTTATTGAAACAATCCAGGAAATGGAGGAACAATCAAACTCGGCAACACGAGGACGGGACAGCAACCTATCGTTCACTTTCCGAAGACAGCTATGATGGGCAGACATGGTGCAATGAAAGTAACAACGGCCAGGTACACGAGCGTGAAGGACCTACCGATAGACAATCAACAATTTCAAGGTGCACTAAAGATACTAAACAGCGATTCATGGATCTGAGCGAATGTAGTTTGTGTGATTTCACGGGTTATATTCAAACGGAACTCATGCCAAAAATTCAGTACTTTTTCAAGAAAATATTCTATTCCTGTGTCTGTGTTTCGAATGATAATGACACAATGAAAATTCAGAAAGAAATTTAGTAAGTAAATTCCCATATTTTGAAAAAATATAGTGAAATAACCAATATCTCATGACCTAAAGTTGCCTTTTACAGTTTTGAATGAATGAATGACTGTAAACTTGTATAGCGCCCTAGGACTACAATGTAGTATCAACGGCGCTTTACAATTTAAATGCTAGTTTGAAGTAGTATGTTTTAAGTTGACTTTTGAATGCAGAATAGTTTTCTAGGTTTTTTATATCCTCTGGCAATGAATTCCAGGTGCGAGGTCCATAGATGCTGAAGCTCCGATCCGCAAATGTTTTATTTTTTGTTCTAGGTACAACAAGTAGATTTCTTCTCTTGGATCTTAGGTCTCTGTTTTGATGTTGTTTTTCAATTAGCTTGACTAGATAACTAGGTGCCATTCCGTGAATGCATTTGAACACTAATGTTGCAATCTTGAAATCAATTCTTTGCTTGATAGGTAACCAGTGGAGCTCTTGTAGACATCTAGTTGCACTGTCCCTGTACTTCTTATTGAGTATGATTTTCGCTGCTAAGTTTTGTATTCTTTGGAGTCTGTCTATGTTCTTTGTTGTTCCTGCTAATAGTGAATTTGCATAATCTAGATGACTAGTGACTAATGCAATTGTTATGGTATGACAGGTCTCTTTGGTTAGGTATTTTCTGATTTCCTTTATTTTGAGTAGATTAGACATTGCTGCTGGGCATTTTTTGGTGACGTGAAGATCCCAGTTTAGGTTTTTATCAAGGTATGCTCCTAGGTATCTAGATGTGTCTGACCTGGTGATCTGCTCTCCCTTAACCATCAGCTGCTTGGTTGTGCACTTGGCTAGCTGTCTAGCATGACCAAAGTACAAAAACTCGGTCTTCACTTCATTCATTTTTAGTCTTACCTGATCCATCCAAACCTTGATTTTTAGCACTGAGTCCTCAATGGTTGCAATAGTTTGGCTTTCTTCTCCTAGCTTACCAGCACTGAAGTCTGTTGTGACGCTGTGGTCATCTGCAAATCCGTTCAAGTTTAGCTTGTTTGTTACAACTTCCTGTATTGTAGACACGTATAGTATAAACAGGAATGCCCCTTGAATAGACCCTTGTGGGACTGAGAATTCTAGCTGCCTACTGGTAGATTGTTCCTCATTTATCTTCACTTTGAATCATCTTGGTTTTAGGTATCTTTTGTACCAATCATTGGTATGGTCCACTATTCCAAATTTCTTGTCTAGTATTTCTAGTAATTGATCATGGTCTACTGTGTTGAAAGCTGCACTGAGGTCCATGATTACCAGTGCTGTTACTCATGACCTAACAGTTAAGTCTAATCTAGGTTGTTCTCTTTTGTCAGTCATGTTTAACAAAACGTTGGGTATGGTAGCTGCAATAATAGAACTAAATGACAATGAAAACGAGGATGCCAGATTCGACGACTTTATTCAGGTATTTTCGAATTGCTTTTTAATAGGCTAACTAATGTGTAGAAAATGGCATACCTTTAAATACACAAATACATCTGTGGCATAAAATGTCTTCCAGTAAAAGGCATACCGACCACAATCCTCGTCCCTGTTTCTCCTCCTGCCAGGTTTGAAGGGGGCATCCTAGGCGTGTGGGGGGGGGGGAGGTATCTGGCCTGGGGTGGGGAAGGTCGCTGTTCCAGTGTATCATGGAGTAAGATCTCCCTCCTGTACACAGAATGACGCCCACGAATGAAAGAACTGCATTGCCTTGTACTACGAACGTGGTTGGTATTCAATTTTTTAAATTTATTAAAATTTTTAGATCGTTGTGCCGCATGACGTTCCAGATTCGGAGCTTCGTTACGTCGAAGTCCTTCGCAGCGACAATCACTCCTGCCGGAGTTTACCGACAGGATTGGAGTGCCGCGGTGACGACGTCGACGCCTATTTTACAGCAGGAGAGCAGTACATATCAATTTTTACAAAAACGTTTAGTTTCTACACTTGTTGCAAGGGACAGAGAAGCAGATTGGATTTGAAAGCGTGGGTAGGTGTTTCACTGTGTATTGAACCACTTCATGAGCAAAAACTTTTTTTTCAATGGGGAGATTCGGACACAAAATTAAAATCCATTTTCGACAGGTCAATATGCAGTCGCTTTACCAATATATTGTAGCTGTTTTGCACGTACAATACTGATACACTGGAGATAAAGGTGTACTTGTCAGACGATAATCCCAAGGAAGAGTTGTTGAAAAGCGGACAGCTACGTTCAGAGGAGCTTGTCCTGGAGAAATGGAGAACAGTTGTTCTTCCCGACGAGTTCTCAGAGTTTTCCCAGAAAGATAAACTCAGGTTCCTACTAGTCAAGGTAAATTTGTTCTTTTCCTACACACTTTTATTAAACTAAATAAAGATACATTTGTTACACATATTTTTTTTCTTTTTTTTCAGAATGATAATTGGACTTTACCAGTTGGTACTCCAAAAAGGGTAAGGAATCCACGGATAAAATTTTCAAAATGTTTTTGAAGTTAAATTTATGTTTCTGGAGATTCATGATGTTTTAAAATATCATCATAAATCTATCTTTTTTACTTGATATGTAGGCAGACAAGCTTGCAAATTTGGTAGAATGCCAGGAATGTTTAAGGAAGAGTGGGTCTTGTCCCAAAGATGCTGCAACTTTTGAACTTGCTCCGAATGGAAATTTGCCTCAACCACTGACTGGATTCATAGGTACAAAAAAGTTTGACTCCAATAAGGATGTGACATCACGTGTGCCATATTCTTTGTGTTCGCAAAATGTCATATTTACAGGGAACTACCGATTTTGTTTGGAATGCTGACAACTGTCTCTCACGTACAATCCATCTACACTTAGTTCTAACTGTCAAAAATGTAAGGTGTGTTTTATTTGTTCTCAGATGCAGGTTCACTCCACATCGTTGTCCGTCCACATGCTACAGAGTCCTGTTGGACCTGGGTTAAAAAAACCTTCTTCAAAAGTTTGTGGAAGAAAGAAAGAAGACTGTTAGATGCAATGCCAATTTCGGACGAACTGAGGCAAAGCACGGAGGAACCACTGTTTGGTGTGACTGATTTTACACTAAGGATAAAATTTTCTGATGTTGTGAGTGTATTTCATATTTCTTTCCTAAAGATTTTGTATCGAAGCACTAAAACTTAATGCTCTCATTTTTTGACAACCAGCACATTTCTTCCCTGGCCAGCTTTAAATGTTTTTCTGAGATTGTTCGTATCATTTTCAGTTATGTTCAGATTCTGGACTTGGAGCAGAACATCATAGAGATGAGTACTTGAGACAACAGGCTGAAAGCGTTTTCAGTTTTGATAACGAAACAGTTCAACCCACCAAGTTATCACCAGATGGAGGATGTGCCGCTCCCATCTCAGAGCGTCCGCGCCCTTCAGAAGACGGTGTCCGCTTTTCTAGCGATGTCAGAAGCAAGAAAATATCGAAGAATATTGCCTTCGCACAGAAACCCATGCCGTCATCATCCACTCCGAAAAGAAGTGTTGCAGAGGGTGCTTCATGTCCAAACCAAACGACGTCATTTCTTGATCATTCACTGGTATCGACAAACATCAAAAAGCTTGATCATAAATATTTAAGAGACAATGTGGCCATTGTCATTAATGACGCACCGGATTTTATGAATCTCGGATTGAATTTGGACTTCACTACACATGAAGTTTTACAGTTGCGCGAAACTTCAGTTCACCCATTTCCAGCAACCATGAATATGTTGGCGAAATGGAGTCAGAGAACTCCTGGAACTGATAAGCAAAAGGCGCGTCTATTGTTTGATGCATTGTGGCAGGCTGGAAACATAACGCATGCTAAAGTGATCTTTACGGACTTCGGACTAGGATCTTAGCAGAAGTGAACACTGAAGAATTATGTAATTCTTGCCGTTTGACGTTGACGTTTTAAATTTATATCCATTTGCGAAAAAAAAATCATAGTAGTACTGAATCACATCTGAATAGCAATCGAATTTCAAGAATCCGTTTTATGCTTTGGAGCACAGCGGTGTGTGGTTTTCTGTACAATCATTGAAGGGGATTTCCACTGATGTCACCATTGATTCCAAAATACCACTAGAGTTTTTCACAGATGCTCTCCAATACAAGAATGGCAACATTGCCAACATCGTTTTAGCTCTGCCATTCAAAATCAACTTGTCCAACAAAGCATGTAACCTTGAAATATAATCCTCATATACTCCTTGATTTCTTATTGTCCATTTGTTAACATAAGTAGGTGCAAATAGAGAAGAAAACAGCCAACAAATGGGAACATAAAGTTGGCAATAATGCCAACATTGCCAACTTTGTGTAATTGTGAAAAACTCGATTGGCTCTCTCAAGCCCTTATTTTGGGAAAATTGTATGTGCAAGTTTTTGTGCTAAAATGTTCGCGTTGTTTTCGTGATGTGCCACTTTTTGCAGGGACATGTATCTTTCCGAGGAACACGTTTCAGCGTTAGTGTCGTGTCGCTCTTCTAGTGATAGGATGCGCAGAAATAAATTCTTGTTTAGCACAGCCATTCTGTTTGTTTTAATCGAACGTACGTTGTATGAGAGGCGTAGTGGGTTTTACCAGATATGTTTTAAAAAGATTCGATGTGTATTTTGTATCGATTAAAGTGCGGTGTCCTTGCCTTACAACACAAACCACTTGCATAACTAAAAAGGTGACCAGTTTTTACAACCAGACAACACAGACACATTGGAAAAGGTAGAGATTTAAACCGGTGCAGAAGGAATTAGAGTTAAGTTTTAGTCATAATGCAAACTTGCCGAGTCCTTTCTTGAAAGGGGAAATTCTGGAGAGTAAGTACAGCATACTAGAAGTCTGAATCGAGCATATATACACTGTATAGCCTACTTTTTATTTTCTGAATCAGACACAAAACGAAAAACGTCCTTTTACAGTGAGCTGATGCCGTGTGATTGGCAAAATTTGAAGAAAACCTCAAATGCTGTTGTCATTTGTAAATATGCGATTTCAGGAGGAAAAAATTGTAAAGGCTTTAATGTTAGATCTTAATGTTTTTAATGCAATTTTTCATCTTCAGTATCAAATTTGATCAATTTCATAATGTAATGAGAATATTTTTGTCTAGGAAGGTATCCTTTTGCAGCGTAATAAATTTATTGATTAAATTATTGATAGTGTATTATTTTCTTGCAGTCAATATGGCTTGTGTCGTGAAATTGTGTCCGAGATGCCTTCATCGAGAAGAGGATCAAGATTCTATGACTTTGCCAATTACAGAACTACAACTGCCGCCAACTGATGTGGAAAAGCCACTTTTGAAGTGAAATATTGTGGAGGTCTGTAAGTCTTTCATTTCTTGTCAGAAAAATATTTCCTTTACTTCCTATATTTTTAAACACGTCGATTTACTGCCTGGCCACGAACCGATTTTCTTTCGAGTCCGAGAAGTCTTCCGAGAAATATGGCTTGTATAGTAATATGCAGAAGTGGCCACACTGGTTCAGAGTGAGATAAACTGTAAGATAAAAACGGGTATCCCTGCTATTTTGTTTCAAATATTATTAGATATCTGATTAGATAATATGTAAAAAACCATGTTTATGGTATTTCAGTTGTTTGGCAAAAAACCCTCTGTCATCCAATAGGTATCTCTATGAGTCACCAAAAATGTATCATTCCATAATATTATCTACATTTGAATCTAATCAGTATGTACACATTCTACATATCATCTGATGAGACAGTTTATCTGAAAGAAAATCGGTCAGTTCAATGGCGTAACAGGGGTAATACAGACTTCTCTCAAAGGGAAAGCAGAAGTCATAAAAATGGCGCAGAGCTCTGGAGTCCAGGAATAAGTGAGTAGCTTCTAACAGGGAGATAATAGATCTCACATTTCACTCGCATTTGGCAGGAAGGGTTTCTTTCGACAAGAGAACCCATCAAGAAAGCATTTCAGGTATTTAGACTATGAAGATGATCTTATGACTTTTGTTCCCGTGACATAACTAGTATCGCATGGGACAATTGACTTTTTCACGATAGGCGTTTCTGTCAGATTATCTGACAGATCTCTGCCCAGGAAAGAGCAAAAAAAATTCCTCAAAAATTGCCCCCAGTGGGGTGTAAAACCAGGACCTCCGGATCCTGAGACCAATGCTCTATCCCTGAGCTAGGGAGGAATCTGTTAGGCAAGAGATTTCTGAAGTGAGCTTTGTTTCATGCACCACTTCACATGTTTGACTTTGTTCATTTCTTGAATCAATAGAGCATGCCTTTATAAAGGCCTTATTGATTCACACAGACAACCAAATAGTGACTTAGCTCTGGGGTAGAGCATTGGTTTCAGGATCTGGAGGTCCTGGTTTCAAACCCCACTGGGGTAATTTTTGGCAATTTTTTTTGCTCTTCCCTGTGCAAAGATCTGTCAGATAATCTGACAGAAACGTCTATCGTGAAAAACTCAAATGTTTAAGTAATTACAATTCGAACGCAACCAAATTCCCATTTCCCATTTGCCAATTTAAATCATAGTTTTGTTTTGCTCATCCATTTGAGTTTTTCCTAAATAACGCAAATCTGACATTTCTGGCATTTACATCAAGAGGTTGGAATCGAGCTCACAATACCAACCATCACTGGATTAGAATTCTAATGCCTTACCCACTCTGCCAATCTGTCATTCCTTGCCAGTCTCAGATTTTCAGACCCATATAAAGTCATGCTCTATTGAATCTAGAAATGATCCAAGTCCAAAAAGTGAAGTGGAGCATGAAACAAAGTTCAGTTTAAGGACCTTCTATTCAGCACATATCTGGGTGGCAGAGTGGAATAGGCATCTGCCTTCTAATCTATAAATGGTTGGTGTTGTGAGTTCAATTCCGACTGGAGGCAACTATTTTTGCTGATTTTGAAACCCGTTGGATGTCAATTTTGTAAAAAAAAAAGTCAAATGGATGAGCAAAACAAAAATATGATTCAAATTGGCTGTCAAATGGGAATACTATTTCCCATCACACAAAAATACTGTTTTGGTACTAAATTTGTTTTGATGTATGCGGTCATATTTAATTATGTTGCTTTAAATCAGTCGAACCTCCTTAATACATAGTACTACCGGAAAGGTGCTTTATTTTGTGCAAGGTGTATCCACAAAATTGTGTGATTATCTCAATATTTTGTCCCTGTGTAGGTAGAGGCCAGAGGAGGAATATGAAAAGTTGTAGAAGACGACAAAGGGAATTACTTAGCCATTCGAGTTTTTCCTAAATAACACAAATCTGACATTTCTGGTGTTTTTGTACAAAATTGACATCAAGTGGTTGCAAAATCAGCAAAAAATTTGTTTGTCTCCCGTGGGAATTGAACTCACAACATCAACTACCTATGGCCTGTCCTTGTCCAAGTACAGCATGGAAATGACTTGTAGATCTATTCCAGGCTGCAATAAGAGCTGCCACCCTTGCCTGCATGAGTACTAGCGATCTACTCTAAGCAACCCTATAAATTATTGAACAAATAGCACTCGTTCTCATTTGATCATTAACTGGGAAATATCTCGGTAGATTGCGAGGTCTTTTAGTTGCGGTAGAACGGTGTATTACTCAGGAACGGCTGAGCTTAACCTATGTCTCGGGCAAACCTCCTAGACCTCCGGTACCTAGGATCCTCTGAGGAAGGGCTTACG
>JBCAUG010502088.1:0-15209 GCA_038406175.1 Haplosyllis leylae
CTCAACAAATATTCTAGCCTTTGTCCTTGCTTAAGCGCAGGTAACGGCTAGTACAGGTAAGAGAGGCAAATATAACAACAACTCACCTTCACGAATCATCATCAATTCCGCATATACACGAAAAAGAATACAGAACCATACCTAAGTTGAGAACTTCCTGGTGCATATAATGTACCTAGTATTTCCTTAGTCCTCAAATAATACTGTTGTTGGGACAATACAACCGGTACATTTCATTGATAAAAAGGCACAGTCAATTGACCTTGCATAGCATGCTAGTCAGACCACTTCACAGCCAGTTACAAAATGTTGTAGGCCATCTGATTACAGTCGATCAATAACGAATTGTTGCAGCCAACAAAAACAGGTACAGACTTTTATAGGTTAACAGAGCAGTTCTTTTTTTTTTTTTGGATGCTACAATGTAATATACTTTTTATGCTCCATTTCCGAAAGGCTATTCTGGTTCTATACGTCGTGAGACACATGTACTTTTTTCTCTGAATTTTCCATTGAATGTCACGTTATCAATCGAGATAAGAATAAAAATGACCTCACAGAGATATTTACACTAATATGACGTTTTATCAGAATTGAAGCAAGGAAGAAAGTTATTATCTTATTTCGCAGCAAATAGCGGAAGAGTTTGGGAAATAATGGCTGTTAAAATGCAGGTTGAGAAATACTCAATTGATCTTGGAAAACAAATTGGGCGAGGGGCATTCGGTGCCGTTTATTCCTGTTTAAACCAAGAATCCGGAGCAAATGTTGCTGCAAAGCAATTCACCCAAGGTCTTGCTGATCAGCAAAAAGCTGGTGACATACAAGGTGAATTGATTGCAATAAATAAAAAACTGAAACATGAAAATATTGTGGAGGTATTTGACCATCACTTTAAGGACGGTTTTTCCTGGATATTTATGGAGATGTGTGATACTGATTTGGACAAATACACACAGAAGTATTGCAGTCAGATGAACTACCATACTAAACTTACTATCATGAGACAATCAGCCAATGGCCTGGCCTTCTTACATCAGAACAATATTGTCCACAGAGATCTGAAGCCAGGAAATATTCTGCTAAAAATCCAGGATGTGTTGTCTCCTGTGGTAAAAATTACTGACTTTGGAACAGCAAAACTTCTCCAAGAAGGCCAGTCCGAGTTGTATACTTTTGCGGGAACTAAAGGATTTATGGCTCCTGAATTGTTGCAGCCTGATACCGATGGGAAACTATCCTACAGAAGAACAGTGGACACCTTCTCATTGGGTCTTGTTTTCCTAGTCCTAGAACAAGCCAAGCCAGATAAAGCACTAAATCCAATAATAGAAGACCCAGCAATTTCTCCAAAAGAAGCAAATGCAGCATTTGTAGGACTTGCCATGAATTTAAGAAAGGAATCTGGAGGTGACTATATCAGGCCAGCAGCTATACTGGAAACAGACAACCTTCTAAAGCAACATGTAAAAAACCTGATCAACCAGATGACGAACACTGTAGCGAGACACAGGCCGTCTCTGGAAACAGTGGGAAACAAACTTCAATTACTGTTAGATGTAAGTATTTTTTTTAAAAAATCAATTAGAAAGAATGCAATTGACAAAATGTCTGTGGTATAAATAAAATAATGGCATCACATTTAATGTTTGACTGTGTACTTTAAATCCAGGAAGTTAACAGAGCAGGTGAACATAACGTTAATCTGGAGAAGCTGGATAAAAAACAAGTAAGTCACCTTTAAGTCATTGAGTCTTGAGAGTCACAATTTTTCCTGCCGTATTGAAAAAAGTTAAGGTTCATTTTGGTCCTCAGATAATTCTGTGATATCTACACATACCTTTTTATATTCCATGTTTAGTACTCCACCTTTTTGATGTCAAAGTGCAGTATCCACCCAGGCCAGGACCTGATTTTTCAGTGTGTAGAACAATCCTGCCAAAAACCCATCTGTGAGATCTGTGTGACTGAGGAACACCATCAGCATTCAACACCAGAAATTGACGAATTTATCGACGACAAAAAACACGACATTTTTTCGCAAACGGAAAGGTTCAGGAATTACTTTGATAAATTGGCAACATTAAAATCAAGACTGGGGGAGAGTCTCATCATATTTGAAGCAAACATTCCAAAAGATTCCCAAATTACGCACAAATATTCGTCAAAGAACCGACCAGTTAGAATTATGCAGGAACTTCGCTTTCTTCTTGAACTTGTTAAGAAACATGAGGATGAAGTGCTACAGATCAAACAGCTTTCGCAAGAGATTAAAGCAGAAGCGGAAACATTCACGTCTTTGTCCCTGATAACAAAATATTCCCAGAAATGCAAAGAAGTTTACGAAGTTGATTGCAGAATTCGAGCGTTGCTGCATACTTTGCGCGAACCTGAATTACAGAACATACCTGAATTGAGCACAGTAATACAGCAGCTGATTGATTGCAAAGACGAAGCCTTCTATCCTCATTTGGACTTGGAATGGGACACGGGACTTGACTATTACAACCACAAGTATCACTTCGTCTGCCACAGTGAAGATGGAAGTATTGTTGTCGCCGGAATAACTCGAAGGCTTCAATACAAAATCATCTGTTACAACAGATTTGGTGAAATTTTATGGGAGAGAAATCAGCCAGAGAAGTGGGGCCAGGTGGGCGACATGATAGAAATTTGGGATCCAGAAAAAGGTTCATACGTACTCTGCTGCAACATACGAAATCACGAAATCTTTACATTGAACATAGAAACTGGAGTGATGGAAGATAAATTCAAACATGAAAGTATTGCGCCAGGACTTTTAGCATTCTGCCCCAAGAATCAGATGCTGTATGTATTCGATATGACCACGGAACCTCCAAGGATCTGCGTCCTAGACATGTCCAGTGCCCCATTCCAGTTACTCCGTTTCTTCCCACTACCTGCAGCTTATGGTGGTTCAAATAAGATACTGTACTTGTCCGAGTCACGCTTGCTTCTTGCGCGAGCCTACACTTTCAAAAACCCTTGTCTTGCAGCAATAAAAGACGATTCAGGGGAAATTGTTTGGGAATATCGGAATGAATTCCGTGGCAATGGCATATCTCTATCACCAAATGGATTGATTCTTACCTCAGCCATTAACTCGGTGCTTTGTCTCAACCAAGCAGGCCAAATCATCCATGAATATGAATTTCAAAAGTCAGCAATCATTATTGAACCCATATGGTTCCAAGGATTTCTCATTATGCTGCATCCAGTTGAGAGTATACTGACTGTTAAAACGGTAATGACACCCTGTCCAAGTGTCATCGGAGACCAAAAGGTAAAAACCCAACTCCTTACAAAATGCTATGCAGCCAATGAATTTCTTAGAGAAAGTAAGAGATTGAAATGTGTACCTTCTTAATTGCTGGATTTTGTTGTTATTCAAATTTTAGATGGCAGCCCAATGTTTTAAAAAGACTTTTCTGTACCTGCAGGTAACGAAAATCATTGATGAAAAGAATGAGGGGCATGAACGTCACGCAGAGGGAAATGGAAGTGAACCCATGGAGGTAAGAAAATAATGATTATCTACACTGTGGGTATTTATTTGGAGAGGCACATTATTCCAAAAAAACACATAATAGTTTTTAATAAAGTCAAGAGGCTCCCTGGTAAGTTATTGATAGTTCTTTTTGGTAGCTTTTAACATTTAAAGGGCATGGGGTAATGTTTCCATTCTATCTGATTTTTTGAGAAATTGCTTGGAAATCCACAATACAGGTAATCCACATGTCTGTAACAAAATCGCAGTTATTTTTAACAATATTTAACGGTCCATATGATTATTACCGTCAACGTGTATTTTACAGCAAAAACAGAGTTTGTCTGATGACGGTGTCTGCAGTAGACATCATGAATCCATAATTGAAGTGTGTGTTCAGCCTGGCTGTGCTAATTTGTTGTGTAATAAATGCAAAACCACCACCCACAAAGATCATGATACAATGGAGCTCTCCGACTACAAGGAATTTTGCCTCACTGAATTTGGAAATTTTCAAAATTGCCTGCAGAGATATAACACGGATTTGGAGAGTCTACTTCAGGAAACAGATGCTTCTTCTGTACCACTCAAAAAGATTAAAGCTGAAGGCGAAAAGGGGAAGTGTCGACGTCCTTCACAAAATGCAAATGAAGATCTGCGACTTCAACTTCTTACTGAGCAGAATGAAAGAGTCAAAGAGGCTTTGGACTACATTGAGAGGGTAACAGATCCTTTCCTTTTGGATCCGCTGAGTTCATTCCAAACCATCAAGGAAACCTACACAAAGCTCGATCAAGTGTTCAAAGAAGATTTCTTTCTGCCAAAAACAATAGCAGACGCGTTCACCTTGTCCCAGCCCAGAGTAAAAATTAACTGCGGATTGTCGCTGTCCGATGACGTAAACGTTCTTTGTTTGTGCAACAATGGAGATTTAGTTGTTACCGGCCAAGACATTCTGGAGAAGAAATGGAGAATAAGGAGATTCACCGGACTTGGCCAGGTTGTATGGAACAAGCCTCCCCCCTTATCTTGGTCATCAATTGAGGGAATGGTAGAATTTCCAAGAGAAGACAAAGCAGTGCTTGTCAGTAATGGTGACGAGGGTGAAATTGTAATGGTTCTCAATGATGGAAATGTTCTCTGCTTTTCGGACAGGAAATCTGTACCAGATACCATTTGCCTCAGTCCCGATACCAAAACTCTTTTCTTTAAGGAACGTTATAACAACGACAAAGGAGGTAAAATTGTCCTTCTGGACACAACCACAAAACCTTTCCTACCTTTGAAGAGTCTTATACCTGGCTTCAGCTTTCCATTTGACATGACATACCTGGCTGGAGGAATGGACATGATTTTGATCACTTCTCACTTGAAAAAGGTTGTCAAAGCAATAAAGGTTGCAGATGGAAAATCTGCTTGGACTCTAGGTCCCGTCGTTCTGGGAGAAGAGATCCATCCACATGGTGTGTGTACGTCTGCAGATGGTGAGTGAGTTCAGTCTGCAGAAAGTACGAGTAAATACGAGTGAATAACTTAGTAAATAATCTAATTAATTATGTATGTTTTACTGTATTGCTACAGGTGATATATTCATAGCTGATGGAGAAAACAATAGGATTCTGAAGACCAATCATGAAGGAGACATCACTGCAGTGTTCCATGTGAACGAGTTCCTTCTGGAAACATATGACGAATCATCTTGTGATATTGTACTTTCCGCAGCAGCGAGAAAAAATCGCTTCGTTGTCATGTACGACAGCCAAAGCACCGATGAAACACTATTGGAATGGTTTGACTTGACTGATTTCACATCAGCGTCAGAGGTACAGCACAAGATCAATATAAAGTCGTCAACAAAATCACTAAATAATACTTTAACTACAAACATTACTTTCTTCTCCAGAAAAACAGGAATTTAACAACAGGCATATTTTTGACTCTCTGTGAGAATGGGGAAATGATAGAAGGAAGTTTTCAGTACGATTCCAGTAAATTTATCCTGAGACGAATCACAATGTCCAGAGATCCAGTTCTGGATTACACTCTACCGGATGGCTGGGAGAAAGTAGATGGTAAGTGTCAATTGATCCATCACTGAAACTGATCAGAAATTTGGCTTGTCAATCACTTACACGGACACTTTAAGGTCTATGCACAAAAACCACAACAATCCAGCAAATTCATCCTGAAATGACAGTATCAGGAGATCTACAAAATCCACAACATTCTGTGGGACAACAAGCCTAGTCTCTGAATGCCAAGACATATTTTCCGAAAATATCTAGTAATGACCTACATTATCTCAGTTACTCCCATCCTATTCTCCAATTTTGTTTTTTGTTTTGTTTTTCAGTAGAGGAAACATGCCAAACAAAACTTTCTGGAGGATAATGAAAAACAATATCTACATTTTTTCTCATAAATCATTGATATGACGAAATTTTATCCTTTTCAGGTGTGACTGAATTTACAATAGATGGAAAGTCTAAGGTTCTGTTGAGCAACCAGACCCAGCCTTGCATCATGTTGGTTGATGGAGAAACCGGTGAGATAGAGGGTCCCGTCTATCAGAATGATGTACAGAGAGCAACTGGAATGTGTATCGACAAATCAACCATGGAACTTTACTTCATTGACGTCTCAACGAGACCCGTGAAGATTCAGGTATTAAAAACACACATTCTAAAAACATAGCTTCCGTACATTTCCCTTGTGACATAACAAACCTGAATTACAAGTACAGGTTGTACACTGTTAATTCGAACACGGTTAATACGAAGTTCCACTTAATTCAAATTTTTTTTACCACAAACTGTCTTATCAGTTAATGCTAAAATGCACTGTTAATTCGAATTCCACCTATTTCGCAGCAAAACCTTGCCGACGAATCAGTTCGAATTAACCGTGCCTGACCTGTAATTGCTTATCTTCGGTCGTGGCTCCTCACAGACACCAAAGCATTTGAAGTGTTAAATATAAAATATACGGTTTTTACAGATCTTACACATGACCCAGAGACAATTTGCACACAAACAAACAATTTCTACAGAACTATACAGTGCTCAGAAACTTTGCATCTTCCCTGACAAACGCGAGATCATTGTAGCTTCACGAGAAGAGTCCTGCGTTCAGCGACTTTCTGTTGAAAGCGGTAAAATTTGAGTTGTCTTAAGTTGTTGTGATTCTTTAGCAAGTAGTCCATAGTGTACAATTTGTAGACTAAATTTTGAAGGAAAAATTACTTGGGAGAAAGAATCAGACATTGAGGGCGTTGAAATTGACCCCAACGGAGTGGCTGTTAATGAAGATGGGATAATACTAGTGGGGGATGGGTGCAACCGTCGAGTACTCCTGTTTCAGTCTGGCGCTGGTGAATATTTTTGGTTCCAGGTTAGTATTTTTTGTATTCGTCTCATGATTTTCAAGAAACTTAACATATCAAAGTTTTTAGATCATATAAATAATGATAGTGGGTGAAATAAAATATCTACTTACAGAAATACAATTGGGCTTTTCTGTTTTAAAATTCTATCTCAAATTTGTTAAATTTGTCAAATTAATTTTCTACCATATTTGTAAATGTGAAATACAAGTAGTAATGGGTTAGTAGTGGGTTAGTGAAATTTTTGCGTGGGTAACTTTTTCCGTATTGACACAGGTACATAACTTATACCTGTAGTTCAACATATTTGACATGTTTAACAAACCGAAATCGGAAAAACTCAAATACCTGCTTGTAGAAATACAAAGGTGACTACGGCATCGTGCACGATGTCACATGGTACAAGGGAACGATAAGCGTGGCGCATGTGAAATCTTGGGACAATCAACTGGAGATCGACTCCTTGGACGTTGGACAGAACATTCAAGTTAGTATTATATACTTACACAGTTGCCGAGAAAATGATTTAATCAAAATTTTGATAAATTCAAAAAAATCAATAAAATAATTTAATCGTGTTTTCCGCTAATACACAAAGTTGACAACATTGGCATTTTTGTACAACTTGTAATTATAAATTAGAAACAATTAAGAACCTAATGAGTTCCAAAGTAAATTTATCTTTGTAATGGTGTTCTGGTGCTCTAAATTTTAACTCTCTCGCCCATACTTGTAGACCAGCTTGCGCAACATTGTGTGTAAAATGATGACCGAAAGGGGTGAAAAGGCTGATCTCGTGGTTGAAAAACTGGATGAAATTGCCAAAGCCCTTCATGGTCTCGAGCTCCAGATGATGATGGATATTGAACATGGACATGTTGATTTTTCCAACATTCTCAAGGTAAAAAATTTGTTGAGTTTAAACGGTTCGGTTAGGTGCTACGTTTCTATGTCAGTCACATGACACATATTTCCACAAAACAGTGAACAATTGGTTGAAATATTACAGAATTGATTTTGTATTTAGATCACAGTAGATGCTTTGGAGAACTTTAGAACTGATAGGAATGTCCAATTGGCAGGGTGTAGAGCACTGGGTTCCCTGGCTGAAGACACATTCAGCTCAAATTTTAACACAATTGAAATGAAGTGAGTGACTCTTTTATGAAATAATGTCACCTTGAACTTCTTCAAAATTTCAAAAGAGGAACCTGAGCTTTTCTGTCATCGATCTGCTATGTCCATCGATTAGCCTTACTTACCTTATGCTCAAAACTGCATACGTGTTTTCTTTTAAAAGTACGTAAAATGGTTCTTCTTGAATTGTAGACATGCAGCCACAGTATTGCTTCACTGCATGGAAAATTATACAGGGAATTACGAGGTTGGACTAATAAACCTGCACTTTTAAACAATTACATTATTGCCAATTTAGCTGCAGCTGTTTCATGCAATTGTCTTCTGTTTTAGCTGATTGAGGAAGGCTTAGAGTGCTTGGCTTCTTTTGATGCGGAAAATCTGGTGAGGAACTTTATACTATTTGGCATCATCAATGACGATGACAATGTCCACATTAGTTTCTTTGTCAAAACTACACATCTGTGTTCATACAATTCCAATTGTTGGTCTTTTGGACTAGAAAAGGCAATAAAATAAACTGTTAACCCACTTTGAAAGGAATCAACCCGTTGTGAACCAAATTCTAAAAAGAACACTGAAAAGCCGGGCAAGTGGGCCGATTGAATCCCTTTATTCACGCCTTAATGTCATTTTTACTTGTGCAATTTATTTTTCTCTCCAATTGGTAATAGCACTAGTCCCCTTTGATTGGTTTTAGTGAACATAGGTGGAACTGAACCTGATGTTGATGTTTAAAAAAGTAAAAGTGCTGACCCTGGTAGTTCTGGGAGCACATTTTCTGAGCCTATCGAAAAGCCAAAATCTAAAAACTATCTTTGTAAATTCTTCGAACTGACCAATGTCAGCCAATTTCATAGGTCCCGGCTTGGTCCTTCAAATGAAATAGATCTGTTCGAAAATATTATTATTTATTCACTTGTAATGTATCCACTTTGATGAGCAGGTTATGGTCTGTCAAAAGGCCGCTGACGTCTTGTTAAATCTGCTGGACGACGTTTTAGCAGTTGCAAGTGAACACAGAGAAGAGGTCGAAATTCAGAGGAAAATTTTGGATTTTCTGCACGATTTAGTAAACGAGAATGATGATGTCAAACGTGTTGCTGCCTCTAAGGGAGTCAATCAGGTGAGAATATAATTCAAATCTGTTTGTAAACAATAACTTGTGTTGAAAGAAATTACCATTTTATCGATAGGTCATCTCATTGACTATTTCAGTAAATTTCAATGAATATTTTCAATGAATAAAATATTTTTTCGAAATGATTTTGTCAACACCTCAAATGCAGTGAAGAAACGCTGGTCATGTTCTCCGACTAAGTAATTAAATTATACAGAGAATAAATTAAAAATAAATGTTTCCCACGATTGACTGCATTTGAAATGTTCAACAGATTAGGTCGTAATGTTCCTGTTTAATGAAATCAAGTTATACCTATGACGTGCACTGGTTTCAATTTTTTTCAATTTGAAAATCAAATTTCAGGTTTCTTCACTTAAGACTGTTTAAAATGAAATGTTTCAAATCTTCAGATCGTACTTAAAGCTATCAGAAAACACATTGACATGGATTTGTGCGACGAAGCCTTCTTGCACTATTGGATGTTCCTCATTACCCTGACAGGTAACAGAGAAATGTTTACTCATTTCCATTGTCTCTTCTGACAAAACTTTGTCGTTACTGACGAATTCAAATTCAGTCTATATTTCTGTATTGATTTCAGACGATTCGGAAGAAAACGCAACAAAACTTGTAGAAAATGGTATCATTGAGATTGTAATACAGTGCAAGGTCTGCTGTCCATTCAAAATAAAAATACTAAATCCCTAGTTTCACTGTGCCATTCAATATGCGATTTAATTGTAAAATATTTAAAATTGTTATGAACTTTCAATTTAAAAATATGTGAGGAGTCCAAATTATAACTGCTTGTAAATATCCTATGCAAAATTGAGAACAACATTCAATTTTTTTTTCAGAAGTTTAACAAAGGAGCGAGACTCGCAGATGTAATTGTACATGTCCTGGTGAGTTATTTCAAGTAAATAAATTGTCTATATCATTTGCCTCTGTTAAAACTTGCACACTGAATTAATCTAGCCTAAGAAAATAAGAATTTGACAACTCGGCAAAAGGTGATAAAAACGTAAATAGAAAAGGTTGTTTTCAACAGGTCAATTTGTCGGAACATCAGATATCGAGACGACACATGATGGACACTACGTTTCTTTCTCATCTGATGTGAGTTTGATCCAGATTATTTTCTCGTTTCAGACTCACTTACTTGAGCAAAATTTCAGTCATGATAATTCTCACTATTCCTTCAGGGAAGTCTCAAGGGTGTCAACAAGCACCAGCTTGGATTTTAAGATTATGAATGTTTTGGTGCATCTGCTGTGGGATGGAGAAGAAGCTTGGACCATCAAAACACCAGGAAGGGAAAGTGTGGTTTACCTTGTCACTAGAAAATTACATCAATGGAAAATACCCACCGAGTTGAACATCGTGTATGAGTAGGTTAAGTTTCTATTTCCAGAACAAAAAGTAGTAATGCCCAAATGGTTGAATTTGTCCACGTCTAATTTGCCACCATTGAAAAACAATCTATTTCACAGTCACGTAAACCACAGTTTAGTTTATAACAGTTGTTGGTTTCAGGAATCTGCTGCCAATTACAAGACTGTTGACTGTGCAACACACACCATGCGTTGTAGAATTTGCTGTTTGGGTGCTCTGTAACTTGCTCACTTTAGATGGTAAGCTTATTAAAGTTGATATCGTCACCATTTTTAAAGGCTTCACAAAATACCAATACAGGTTGGGCACGGTTAATTCGAACACGGTTAATTCGAAGTTCCACTTAATTCAAATTATTTCCCCACGCATTCTCTTCTTATTTAATGTTAAATTGCACTGTTAATTTGAATTCCTCCTATTTCGAAGGAAAACCTTGCCGACGAATCTGTTCGAATTAACCTGTAAAGGGTGACTCGACGAGTTTCCAAAAATAATCTCAAGAACTTTGTGTTCCACGTTTGTCGCACGTTAAGGATTTTGAAGCCTGTCTGTCCACAAACCCTGACATCTACCTGTCCCTCTACCATCTACCTACCTAAGTACCTGTAGACACCACACACCCCTCCCCTCCTCATCCATCACCTCCTCTCCCCTCGTCTTTCTTTGATGACCCTAAATTGAACAAATTGTCTAATAATGTGCAATGACAGTATTACATGACAAACTGCATATGTTGATGCAGAACTGACATGAAATCACGGAGCACCCCCCGTCAATTCCAGCCAATTGCTACCCTTCAATTTACTGACAATTATTGAGATAGAATTGCACAGAGCCGCGCACCCATATGTAACCTTTGCATGTTGCCGGGGGAAAAGGTTGAAGTCATTACAGTAATGTACGGCTAAATAGACCCCCGGTCCCCGTCGAAGGCAAACTTATTTATTGCATATTTTCTTCTTCTTCTTCTTATTCTGCTTAAGTGATAATGTCCTCATCTTGTGTTGAAGCGGGAGTTAAGTTTATAATTTGTACAAAAAGATATTCCTCATTTGACTTAATTGTAGAACAAATAGATGAGGACAGTTTCACCCGCCAGTTTGCAAAGCGCCAAATGTGGTGCCTACTACCTGAAAACATGTCCAAAATTTGACATACAAAACGATCAACAAGCCAATTTCCCATGACCACATTTTAAATGTGTTTGAAAAAGAGAAAAATAGAAAATTAATGATTCTCAGCCGATGCTTGAAATACATGACTTTGATAATAAACTCCATGTTAGTCTTTAACTATAACTTAACAAATTAAGACAATACAAGTTAGTGGCATAAAGGTCTATTTCTTGCACAAAATTGAGCAATTTGGCAAAGAATAACAAAGAAATTCGCCCCAAATTAACACAAGTTCAATGAACTTTTGGGTAAAATTGTAAACAAAGCCAGGTATAGGTGTTTTGGTTCACGTTTTCTTCATTCAATTATTTTGTCATTTTAAAGAATTGGTTCTTGATATTACGAAAAACAATGCCACACAGACAATATATATCTTCTAAAAAATAACTGAAATGAAAGTACTTTTTATCAAACCAAAATTGTCAGAAAGATAATGAAGTTAGACTGATGTATGTCATTAGTCTTTATGATGAGTATTATTAAAGCAATTTCACGATTATTTCTCTAATTATTTATCTAATTTATTATATAGTACTTGCCCTTTGTAATTGCGAATTTCGTCTGTCTATTCTGAAAGTCATCTGCAATTATTTTAGTTATGTAAGCTTTTTGCATTTATTTTTTGAAATTGTCCAACAGTTCACCACCCTGTAAATTGCCCTTGTTGAAATAAGTGATGTTATATTATTTAGAAGCTGTACTGTTTGAATACTTTAATTTTACACAATTTCCATTTTGCCACTCAGACATAATTATTAATAAAATGGCCCCAACAAGATATTCGTTCTATTTCCAAGTGGCTCAACTGTTGAAATTCTTATCCTGTTATTTGAATCGTTTATAGTTGTCATCAGAATTGTTATTCTAAATCTTATCTATCCTTCAGGTTCAGCTCATTACTAGCTTTTTTGGGGTGCGCGGAAATAGGGGAATGTCAGGGTAATGAGCGTCCCCTTATGTGAAAATGTAGCTATTGTGGCCATATAAGGTCATGTAAACAAAGGTGTATCTTTAATAAATCATTTCCATTGGATGCAACTTATTTGTTTACCCTGCAAAGGCACCATCTATTAAAAGAGGCCATTGATAGGAAAAGCTACTAATGCAGACACTACATTTTCCCTTCTTTGATCCTAATGTCCATTTGGATTTAGTAAGCCAGTTGATATGCAAATTACTCAGTCCTGTGGTAAGTAAAGTAGTCAGTTTTACCAAAACAGTTCCCAAATACTCAAATTTAAGGTTGTCCAAAAGTGATCCGGGTACCTCCATTAATTGCGAGAACACACAGGTTCATCTGTCTGTAGAAATAATAGGTCAGTAGTGACCATTATGGGCATAAGTCGTTGATTTTGTCGATTAGACCTCTTGTCTAAATTAGTTATGTCCAACAGGTAACAAGCGCATGTATTTGAATTTGTAATAGTTTGGCTTTGAATTCAGAAACTGTAATAATTTTGCTTTTCTTCGACACTGGTTGCAGATACAAGATGTATTTGAAACATTCAGATCCAACATAATCGAATTTCAATTTGTTTGAATATCATACAACTAAAACTCCAAGTTACTTCAAGACAGTACATATCTCTGTTCCATCTTACAATATTCTATTTAGTTTTATGGTTGGCCAGTCCAGTGGATTATCACCAAGTCATTTTAAGTTGCAAAAGTTGGTGATGCGTTCCATTTAAGATCACTTTTGTACAGTCATTTCCCTTTCACCACGAAGACCTTTTACGCCTAAGGACCTATTCAAACCAAGCAAATATGGCAGTAAAAGCAAAAAAGATCAAAGAACAAAAATCAAAGAAAAATTCGCTTTCTCTTTTCCTTTCACTCATCGTGAACGAGCCTTAATAGTTGACCTCAGGCACGAGGTTATTCTTCATTTGTAAATTGAAGCACAAGAATTTACAACACGAACGCAACGCACGTACCGGAGTAATGTGAGCTCTAATACACGAGGCAGAAAGCATAAGTTCAGATGGGCCCCTTTTAAAGCAGCAAAAAGCACAGATGATTAGATAAATAGTTGCCCTTATATCACAGAATTATACAGATTGGCCCAAAAATAATAGAAGATAATTATTGCTCTGATATGAGACCCTACAATTATGCTGGCCCGACCTTATTATGTTCAATTATGCTGGGAAAATTATCATGCGTTTTTGTTTAGAAAATCGTAGTTTCAATGAAAGGGGTTTTGTACATGCCAAAAGGCCTCTGTTTATAATTTAACCTTCCCAGTCAAGCTGTTAGGAGGATTCGGAAATATTCTCGCAACTTTTCTGCAAAGGAAAGTTTATCTATTTGTCAAAACACAAGTAGTTCTGGTCAGAAATTTCCAAAAACAAAATGATTTACAATTCCTGTATGGAAGCTCTGGCCACAGGAAAACGGTAGGTGTTTTTATCTTTTAGACTATTCGAAATTATTACCGTCTTACGCCTTGGATATCCATGAAGAAACAAATTACCGTAACGTAGGTCAATTTCTGAGGCGAGTATTGACTTATGTTAGGCAATTTTTTGCTTTGTTCAACAAATAAAAATAGATCTTCAATCCAAAACCCCTTACAGAAGGGACAATTGTCCTCTTACTATTTGTACTCTAATGCCTGTATTATGAACAATTTCTTTTATGACATTGCAAGACATGGAAAACTGTCTTTCCATAGGTGAATAGTCCTATCTGGGAAATAGAGTATGTGATGAGAAAGTGAGTATGTTCATTTATGGAAGTGAAAAATACACCCTAAATTGACCTTGATAAGTTATCATTTAAGCTTATCATTACTCACTTTACAATACATTTCACCCACACGGCAGCATAGTGAATTTAGGGGTAAGCAAGGACTAGAGAGTTCCACCATATATGGTTAAACAAATAGGGATTATCTGGAAATGAAGCATTGCTATTGGATCCAACTGGAAATTTTAACATGAGATGATGTTCTACCACTGCTAAACCTTATATTTTTGCAACCCCACCCCCAAACAGCTGGTAATGATTAAGCCACGACTGTTGTATTTCTGTTACATTCCCAAATGTGTTGGCCTGGTTATGAGCAAAATGCAACATGTCAAAATGTCTTCATACTGAAGGGAATAGTGTAAGCCCAGAATGTATGCCCTGGCCGTCACATTACCTGTGGGAGTGAGGTCTTGGCATCCCATGAGGTTGTTCACATGGTTACTGTTGTCACTTCCCCCTTATGGTCACATCCATTACTTTAAATCCTCAGTTACCATGGAAACAGACTGTATAATCGCACTGGACGTTCGTACATATTTTCCGCTTGACTGGTAAACAGCTGACTGGCTGTCTTGGTGCCGATGTGAAAGCGGCTAGAATCCCAAAGTTACGTAGTACGTGGTAGTTCTACAAATACTATGGTATGTAAATACTGTGTGATGTAATCAGAGAAACCTTTTAGTGTAACAAGTATGGTACTTCAGTGAAGAGGTATAATCATTTATCACGTAGTCA
>JBCAUG010502199.1:0-15208 GCA_038406175.1 Haplosyllis leylae
TTTGTGTACAGTTTTGGTCACTATTCCATGGGCAGGACCACCTAGTCTTATCGAATTCCATTCGAAAGACAAAAAGTTAATGAAGACGTTCGCAGCTGCCATTTTAAATCTGGGTATCAATTGCCTGAAATTCTGGTTTATTGTTTTCGGTTTCAGTTTCAATTACAGTACGTCAAGGTAATATAAAAACAATAAGACCCCTAGCTTTCTTGTTGATTAGAGAAAATCTGTGGTTCTGCAATACTTTGAAACATTTTAATGAATCAACTTTGGCTTCAGGCTGAGGTGAATAGCCTTCACAATCAATTGGAAACTCAAAGACAAAATATGGGAGGAAAGAATAAACGGCTCGCGCTGGAAATCAAACAACAAATGTAAGTAAAACATATTATTTTCTAGGTATCTTGCACTTGGATGTATAAGAATGCAACCCACAGTTAGTTTTTTTACGCTGATAAATATCTTGTTCTTATTTTCTTAAGTAAACATTTTTTTTCCATCCTGACAGTGAGACTTACGAGAATGAAAGAACTAAGTTAATCCAGCAGGCCCAACAGTTGTCCGTTGACCTTGAACAAGCTAGAGAAAATCTTGCTCTCAAAAGTAGAGACAATCTTAAATTACAAGAAGAGGTACGCATTTTATTGAATTTATAACGTACAACAAAATGGCATTTACCATGGACGCGAGATACATATAGTTAGTTACAGAGACAAATCGTGTCTTTACAATTTAGGTTTTGTCCTTGGAAGGAAAACTACGCGAAACATCAACATCACTTAAAAAAGCAGAAGATTCGTTATTTATGGAGAAACAGACCAAGGACAAGTTCGACATTAGGTTACTCTTCGTTGTCAAATTAGCGTTACGAAATTTCCATGAGTGCAATTATTGTCCTGGGAAGATTTTTTTAAAATAATGTTCAAATAATATTTCTGCATTTTTCAACAGGAATCAAGAGCTAGAAATAGAAGTGGCTCGGTTGAAGAGTAAGATAGTTGACAGTGACGATCCAGCTCACCTTGAGGTGACAAGGAAAGAGATAAATAAAATGATGGCAGAACTTAAGAGAAAAATGCAGATGCAGTTTGAATCACAGAGTACTACTGATAAGGAACTCAGGGCTAAGGAGCTTAAACAACTAGAGGACTATCGAGTCAAGGTTATTGTTTTTTACAAACCAAATAAAATGTGCTATATGCAATGCATTTATTTTGCTAGTGGGTTTAAAATGAACGAGTTTGAAGTTTTTCTACAGTTATGTAACAAATAACTGACTTGGTCTCAACATTTCTTGGTAAATTTCTGAGTTGTGTATCTCCAGATGTCTCGGTTAGAGTCCGCATTGAGCCAAGAACAAGCCATGCACATTGTAACACGAACACAGTTGACTTCACTTGAAGACGATAATCAACGACTTCGAACCCAGCTGAGTAATATGAGAAAACGTTATACACACGGTGCTGCTGAGGAGAGGTAAATATTTAATTGTCCGGATACAAACGGCAATATAGTAAATAATAAAGCGCAGAACAATAGGTGAAATACCAGTAATGTTTGCATTTGATCACTTGTGTGGCCTGTGAGTAAAGTTTTCAAGTGAATTCACTTTTAATAACCGTAACTCTAAAAATATCCATAAGATTCGTAACGCAATTAGTGCTTTTATTACATGCTAGGCGAGTATTTTATCATTAGAAAGTGTACAAAATAAGTAGTCTTTTGGGCTAAACACCATGTTGTGTCGAGAGGTCTAATAATATTACAGCTTGAATGTTCGTTCATTATTACATTGCAGAACAAAGAGCAAGATGGAGGAGATCAATGAGATTATAGCTCGTTCGCAGACACGAGCCCAACAACTACTGGCTTCAGGTGCTTACGGTGAAGATCCACTCAGAACATTGAGTCCTTCCAGAGACTACCTTTCCCTCACTATGCCTGCAATGCCCCTACTAAATACATCTTCCACAGGTTAATAAGCATTTACGCTGTCTTCTAATGCTTCATCGTATCATTGCGTAACGTACTAAATTTAGTGAATATAAAGCAATCTTGCTCATGCTTTGGAAAATTAATAATGACTAAGACTGTTGTAGCCTCCAAATCATTTTAGAAATTTTGACAAATACTAAATATTGCAGTATGCAATGTTATTCTATTATTAATGTGCACCACATAGCGAACTAATCATTTTTGTGAAAAATGACAACGCAGAAAATGTATATGTATCATTCAAATTTTTAAGTTACCAGAAGGAAGGACGTAAGTAGGAAATCCATCCAAACTCACCTTGCCTGTCACCATCCGTTTTGTGATATTGAGTTTGGTCATGAATCTGATTCTTGTATTGTTTTTTGTAGGAATTGGAGCAGGAGGAATAACACCTGTGGGGTTGTTGTCTCCCACGGGAGGTGCAGGTGGAGGAGGGTCAGGCGGATCTGCAGCGGCATCATCCCATGATGGCAGTGACGACAGGTCTCTGTCACCCGTAACCAAACACTGAATCAAAAACTTAGACGAGCAAACCCTTCAAATTATATTCAATGTTTGATATTGCCATACTTGGAATTCAAACAAACTAGCGAAAGATATTTGAAAATCTATCCTTTCCATTATGTTTTCGATAATTTAAGAATAAATGTTGCCTGTGATTATAACGAATGGTCCTTCCGTCCGTCTCTGCTAAGAATGTATTGCAGTATTTATCTAGATCTATGTAACGTTATGTTTTATGTAATGTCACAGACTTGTTAATAATGACTTATTGATACTGGTCACATTGCGGCCATTTTCTTCAATATACATGTAGCTTTGGACTTGCTGACAGTCGACTACCAGTAAACGAGTTACTACCATGTAATCTTGTGTGATTAATCAACGTATTTCTCTTTCATGATAAATTGTGTGTCACTATGTACCTTTTGTACTTTCTTGCTGGTAATTACAAACAGTCTCGAAGGTGCCACGTTGGATTCATTAGTCTCCTAAGTACAGCTACAAATACATCTAAGTCATCCGTCAACCGTCCCTAAAGAGTACTAAGTCTTCAGTACCAAGATATTTTGGCCGTTAGTGCTTTTGTTTGAGTCTTTACTTTTATTTTACATGTGCATAATAATAAACAATTTATTGATGTTACCTCCTTTTGGTAAAAAACAAAGATATGTGTTTTAAATGTATTGTTCATTATAGTTTACTTGTTGGGGTTTACCCAGTCTATCACTGTTACACCACAAACACCAAAACTTGTGAAATCTTTTGCCAATAGACATACGATTTTGTACCGAATTGTTGTAAATAACAATTAGTTTTATCTTTTTTATTTTATTTCGTTGAAGAGTTGCTTAATCCATTAAAGTGATTGATGTAGCTGTACTCGACAATGAAGGAATTAATGTTGCTACATTATCAAGAACATCAGATGAGCATTGTCACTACGATAATTACAGATGAAGAAATTTCGTTGAAAATTTAATTTGTAATTACTACCCCCCCCCCCAGTAAACTGCCATGACCCTATCTCTTGCAGCTGTTAGTGTGCAGAGAGAGAACAAATTCACAACATAAAATGTTCTTTGTTCTTTCTCTCATTAATGATGTAAAATATGCATGAAAAATATTGGGTTTTCAAATATTGTGAAATAAATTAAAAATGTGAAAAGGCGATTGTAAGAATACGGTGTTGTAGTCGCAGTTGTTACAACTTGTTTTTGCACTATTATATTAGCAATTATATTTCTATTTTTATGCCAAAAATAAAGTTACAAATCACAGTTTTTGTCGGTTTGAATGAAAAAGTACAAGTTGTTTCATTATTATTATTTTATTGTGTAAATTTTCATTTGTATCATATACATTATAACACAAATATATTGGTACCATTTACATTATTTGCATTTTGGAACTTTCCAATGACAATGTACACATAATAAATTGATCATAGATCGACAGTAAAATCGGTAATGCACATTTAATATGCCAATGCGAAGTTAAATAGCAGCAAGTACGCAGATGTCTCTCCCAACAAAACAGTCATACATACATTTATGTTAATTAAATACATTTCACAGACTGATATGATTACCACTTGCTTATTTTTACTAAACGCACTTACACCTTTAAGACAAGTACGTGAAGCAGTTTATATTCGTCTGGTTTCGGGAGTTACCAATTCCCAGTGCTACAACACGCAATGTTTTCATCCGCTACGTGAGATACCTTTCAGTTGCAAAATATCATGCTCAATTATTTTCTATTCTCCGATGACACTTTCTCTCACTGAATAAAGCACGAATTGCTGACACGGAAAATCAAAGTATGGATGAGAATGAAGATACAAATTTCCATTACATTTTCTAAATGACCAACTCAGTTAATGTTTTACACGGTGTAAGGGAAAGTGCATAGACCCTGAGCACATACGACTAAGAACTAACATGTAAGGTACTTGTATATGGTAAACAACAATTAACAAAGTCAAGCCAACTACAGTAAGCTACATAACCTATGTGTAAATTAAATTATGCACCACAATGCGTTAAGACTACAAATAATCACAGATAATTGTAAATAAATAACGAGAAATAACGTCTGAAAGTTCTCTGATGATACTAGGTTATTCAAGAAATTTCTAAACAACCGTTTTGGAAGTTTCTCTCTCTGTCCTTAAAACAATACTTTTACAAAAATCAGTAATTGGGGCAAATAATACTGGTAATGACATTTCATTTTTACGTTTATTGAGGAAGAAATCCCTTGATTTACTGATGACTGTATTTATCACTTGGCACATCCACCTGATTTTGACAAGCATGCAAGCAGCAGTACATGTAACCTAGCTTTATAACAGTGCAAGTTTGGCAGTACATAGTTCTTGTCATAATCTAACATAATATGTAGGAATGAAACCTTAAGTATTTCGTCACAGACTATAGAAATTACTTGTTCTTTTTGACGAAAAGCAGTAGATGATGGGAGACAGCTGAACACTGTTAATGGGTTCTTTCCCTTTCACAATATTTATTACTGAAAAGGGAATAGATGCACTTCAACCTGAATTTTACTGAACCCGCAAGAACACACATATGGTAATACTCTGAACTAAGTGTACAAAAAAAAAACAAAAAAAACCACAATCATATCTGTTAATTGACAATCACATACGCTAAATGGTATGTAGTGTACTTGCACATCTGCAGCATTTTACAAGTAGCATTACGCGGTTTCGAAATTTCAGAATCTACAGTGATTTACGGGCCCGTTCACGCATACCGACTTCTATATCGAAACCGACACCAATTCGGAATGGCTTAAATGGAACAGCATTGTTGAAGTGTTCACGCTCCACGATCTCGGCATTAACGATATGAATACATTGATTCGGAGTCTGTCTAGTATCGGTCAGTGTGATTTAGCTTATAGTCTCAGTATCAGTGTGATTTAGCTTTTAGAACAATCAGTTCTAATCGTCTTTTGGTGCGTTATTTCTGAACACTAAATTTACACCTGATACATGAGAATACTTCTGGGGCTGAGTAAATGTGTGAAATGTTAAAAGCCCTATTTGATTATGCCTTGTCAATGTTTGTAGCGATCTTCGGAAAATCTCTACTCTCTAGAATTTCTCAAACGAGAGCAGACAGTAGTGAAAATACACCCATCCATAGACAAAAGCACCATATGATGCCCAGGGCAAATTGAGTCCGTTTTAGTAAATTAAAATTTCATTAATAAACAGGCACAGAAACTTTATACTTCTGCGTCAGGTCTTGTTATCTTGCTCCATCATGTCCAAGACAATACTGAGGACTGTGTCGATGATTGTTGCTTGCTCTTTTAGTGCACAGCATATACAAATAATTAGTGCGACTACCCACGGGAAAAAACACCCACTTACTAACCTTTGTACCATGTAAACATTGCAGCAAGAGACCATTTTCCCGGGCCATACATACACGTACAGAAGTACCCAGAATAAATTTGCCATGGATGTGTAACTCAACCAGTTGGCCTGTTCCTTGTTACGTGTATCAGGCAGCCATTATGAGAATTTTTTATTTTCTTCTTTACCAAAGGTAACTTCACAATTGATACATCCGTGTGAATACCTTTCATTGAAACACAGTTTGCTTAAAGATTCATTTTCTATCAGTTCTATGCACATTCATACATAGTTGGTGCTACATGTAACTTGGAGTTTCCTGACCCGTCAATAGCCTGTATATTGACGTAGGCATTGTTTTCATGTGAATCTGAAAGGGAGGAAAGAGTGGATTTATTAATTAATAATCTTCCACTGTATTTATTCCTTACAAACACAAAAAAGAAAATGATTTTGCATCTTTTATGATGAAATGGTACTCACTTCACCAACAGAAGTTGCTAGCATGTTGACTATTTTTTCATGAGGCACTGCTACGACGCTCTGGCCGTTGATTTCTATGATTCTGTGTCCGACACGCACACCTCCTCTCTCCGCTATACCTCCTCGTAGCAAACTGCATATCTGAAAATAGTATCAGAAAAAGAAATTTACCAAGAGCTCTTCTTCAAAAAAATATCGCAAGTCATGTTCATGGGGCAGAAAGTTATCAATATTTAATCAATATAACGGTATTTTTAGTCAACAGGAAATGTATAATTGCTCGTTTCCGTGATACAGAATCATTAAAACATGAATTGCTTTCAAATTTTGTTTGTGAAAAGACCACAGCACGAATAACCTGACTACAGTTGCCCCGGTTTCAACTTGATCAATTTGTGTCATCCAAACAACTGATTTCAAAACAAGAGTTACGATGCAAAAAGCACGAAACGAAAGAGGATGAACCATTTAAGCAGTACGAAGCCGTGCACTGCAGTCAGTGCTCTCAGTTGGACATTTCGTTGGTCATTCAAGTTTTCAATGGTATACCATTAGGAAATTTCTTTTGAATTACGACAATGAAATCCTGCGTAAACAAGCCAATGAAATGCCTCTGCAGATTTAGTGAATAGGGTTGTAGCGCGACAGACTACTGATTGGTCGGTGCCTTATTCCCAATTTTCTCCTGATGAATTCTGTCAGATCTGAAAGTGAATTTCCATACTCTGCTCTACCCTAACTTACCCTAAAGTTCTTTAACTTAAAAATATATTATTATATATATAATATAATAATGGGAAGGGGGAGCTTTTCACCAATTACTCGTAATGTTTCTGCATACACAGGATTTTCCATGCAGCTGGGTCATTAAATCAATTAGACATAATCTGCATGGGCATGACTATGAACTAAACTCCATATAATTGATATAAGAAACCTTTAAGATGATGCTAGAAATTTTTGTCAGTTACACATGAAAGTAAAATTTGAAAGAAATCGGTAAATTTTTAAGGCTGATTTTGAAGTTTTTTAAAATAAAAAGTTAATAGCTATTTATTAAGTGAATATTACAGTACCATGACAAAATATATAATTATTTTTCTGTAGTTGGTATGGTTGTGGAGTATATGATTATCTTAAACTTTAAATATAATTATTTTTCTGCAGGAGATATGATTGTGGAGTACATGATTATCTTAATCTTTGAAAAGTTAATGTTCTAATTGAACTTTACATTGTGTAGATATGCTCAGAATAAACTTTGCAGCATCCAGATGTGCACAACATGAACTTTATAATACGTACACGTGTACAGACAAAATTTTACATAATTTTACCTTCACAGAAAGATTACTGGTAGTTTATGTAAAAAATCCAACAAATGCACCATTACAATACATCTATTTTGACAATTTTATTATGAATTACATGTCCATTCAATGAGAACATTGAAGTTCATTTGCACACATTTCCACAGCTGGACCAAGTTATGTTGTAATAAAGCTTCTGCTGAATGGGACACTATATTTCTGTCAATACATTTGTTCCAAACAAAAATCCGCTGCATGATGGGCATTATTGTAAAGGTACCCATATTTAAAAGTATTGTACTTCCTGCACAAATGTTTTCCAAACAGTATGTTGTTTCAAAAACATTCCTTTATAGAAAATAGCAGCTTATCGTTGGACCTATGCAGGTAAATTGATATTGATGGACTAATTTCACTGCAAACATAGTGTACATCATTTTGGCAACTGAATGGAAATCATGATTAATAGTACTGACATCTGTGCGATGTCAGTGACTGATCATCACAAAATGATTCTTTTTCATTTTGAAATTAAAATTTCCTTCAAAAGTTATCTCCCAGAGCGACAAGACTAAATGTCACTACATCAAATTACTTAAAGCTACCATTTAAAAATCTTTTCAATTAATTTGTTTGCCGTTTCATAAGCTTAATAACGAGATGTAATCTTTTAAATTGAAATTGAAGATGAAGTTTTGGTTTCCAAATGTGAAATGTTTTCAAGCGAAACCTAAATTGAAATTTAATTAAATATTATCGTGTAAGATATTTTACCTATTTGAATGCCAGAAATAGAGGCTGCATAGTTTGGCAGTATAAAAGAGAATCCTGTTTGTATGGATTACACACACGTTTTAATTTACTTTCCTTTCCGTTACGACACATAGATTTGGATTAATTAAATCAAGGCTGATGATGGGAAGAAACAAATCAGCTTCAGATGACAAAGCTTACGTAACACTGAACATTCAAAACGCATTAATGCTTCTCACTAAATCAGTTTTTGAGGTAATGTAGTGCATCAACATTAAATAAATCGATTACAAACAGCAACAAGCATGATCATACACAACTAACATAACTGTGTGGTAAGGCAATGGAAATACCTTTGACCTTTGATCAGATCAGAACAGATTTACCAATCTGACACAAATTCATTCTAATTTCCTAAAATGGCAGCCTTCTTGAGTTCTGTTATTCTTACTTTAAAAATATTCTTCCCATCATGTGCTCCCATTATTTGAAACAAAATCACTCTCTATTCCCATACAGACCATTAGCAAGTGACAGAAACTCTCAGCTCCAAATATTTAATGGCAGCCATCTTGAATTCTGCCATCTTGGATTCCATCTATCATCTCTGAAAACATGGATTCTCATGGATTCTTAATGGATTCTCAGGGTTTGCGTTTTAGTTTTCAATCTAATGACGAAAAAACCATCATGCAGAAATAGTGATAACTCTTTACGCTAGCAACCCTTCTTCCAGAGTAAATAATTCATGTGTAATACATGAGAGGTTGAAAATATGTGAACCGCATGACAAGCGGAGGTCTGCATGATTTGAGGAGCTTAGTGTATTCGCAGATAGCTTTATGGTATGTAGCTGATTTATGTTCATCTCCTGGGTGATCTTTCCTTTCATATTGCCATTATGCTGTATCAGCCCTTGACAGCAATTTATCTGAGTAATAACCCATGCATAGAAAACTCTTATTTAGCTCATCTTCATGTCATCTGTCACAATGAAACGACTTTCTTCATCTGATACGCGGATTGTGAGAATAGCAATTGGCATTTTCTGAGTCTTCACAAAGTATAAGCTTTGTTCTCTGTGAAGCTGACAGGAAGAAAAATCCGGTAGGCTGATTGTGCAACTTCACGGATGCTCCATTTTTAATCCCGAAAATTTAACATGTCTTAACAAACTCAAAAATGTTTTGGAATGATAGGTCACAACGTGACGGTAGTCGTCTTCGCTTCGGCTTGGGCACTTTGTCAATGCCACTTTCTGATGAGGCACGGATAAAGAAGAGACATTGGTTGAAACATCTGTAATCTCAGTGAAGATTTCTGCAGAACTTAACTTCATAGTACTTGCACAGTAGAACATATGCTTTTCGCTGAAATTGTCTTTGTTTCTTAAATGAAAATTTTAATCCAGAGTCTTCACAAAAGGAAAAAATCTGTTCTCTTATTTAAAATAAGATTATGAAAAAACGCTTTTGTTTTGTGACTATCAGTGTAAGAATTGATAGTACACGACACCTTCTAAAACACTTAGTTTCATTTTGTTGTTGCCTGATAATAACTTTGGTAACTAAACAAATATGAATTAAAGACAAAACTACAAAAATAATCCCACAACTTTCGACCATGTACAGAAATATCTTTCGTATACTTTTACATCCTGGCTCTCAAATCCCAAAGCTTTGATTCTTTCTGTAATTAAGAAGCTTCTAAATGTAACATCGGATGTTCCTTTCTAAGCTTCTTGTCTTCAGAAAGTCTTAATATTGAGAAAGCTTCAGAGGCCTGCGGCTTTGAACTGGATATTATTACACCAGCTTTTAGCATAAGCAGTTTCCCTTGTAAGATATTCCGTATATGTCTTTTCTGTATTTTTGTGATTCAAGATAGGACTACTCTTTCACGTGTATTACATCTGAGAAAAAATACTAAGCAAATGTTGTTAAGAAGAAATCAAGATGTATAGTGGCCCCATTTGTAGCAGGGAGTGGCTGAAATATGCTACATTTAAAAGATATTTCAACATATGACACACCCTAAAATGTAGATATATTTTTACAGTTGAATGTGAATGAATTTAGAGACCTAAATTGATACACCTAGTGTATGGAGTAATCTCAGTGCACGGTAAAGATGTCGCAGTGTATCCCTGGAAAACCCTAGGGATTAAGCTAACCTAAACCAGGCCTGTTGGTACCATAACTGGTGCAACCAGCCAAAGGTCATACAGCGTTATGACAGGAGAAACACTGTTTACAGCTACTTGGATCATCTGTAAACGAGATTGACGAACTTCGTTGTCGTCTAAGGATATATGAGCAAATCGGCATCTTGCTCGAAGTTGCACACGACACACGCATCTACGTAGCCATAACCCAAATCAATTCAACAGATTAACGATGAGTTTCTCTTGAGATTACAAGTGAGTTTCAAGAGAAATTTCAATTACACAGTAAAAGTACAAATTTAACTTTCAGAGAAACTATATGTCACAGGGGACTTTAAGAAGGTGTCTTGCCCATCAGTATTTCGTTGCAGGTGGTTATATTACTGCTGTGGAAGAAGTGATTAAAGACAGTCCCTTCATTTCCTTAGAACAATAGCTTAAAGCTTTGATGAGACTAAAATAGAAACAATTTCTGCTCCTAGGCATGTTCATCTCAAGTCACTGGGAGATATGTGGTTGAATCAGCTGCAAATGGTTGAATCAGCTGCAACAGAAGAAAGCCTAACTGCAGCTGGATAACTGCGAATAACACACAAAAAGTGTTGAGAAGACTGATACATGATCCCAAATTTTGCTGAATTACGAATGAAATGTATTTACTGGCGAGAGAAGGTTTAAAGAAGGTACTCTTACATCAATTTAATTCCATGAAGAGTGAGTGCATTTAAAGAAACATAAATGGCTTCATTTAATGTGCAATTATTTGTCGTTTTATATAAAAGTCATGATGTGAAGAGATATAAAGTACAGACTTCACCACTTCCACATGACTCAATGGATGCGTAATTGAGCAGCAGAAAGATATCATAAAAGAAAGCACGGGAAATGTATATTGCGGTTGCCATTTACAGTAAATACCGAAATTCTTCTTTACGTTCGTTTTACTATTTCCCTTCCTGTCAGTGCTTTCTGGCAAGGGTCTCAATGATAAATGTGACCTGTTGATATAAATAGAATCCATCTCTTTCAAGCAGGATTATGGCATCCGCTATCTGTAGGGAGACAGTCATTACATGACATAGAGAAGGGAAACTGAGCAACCCTACTTTGTGCCTATTTGTCCAAATCTAAGCTGATTGTGACTAAGAACCATTACGCCAGTTCTCAGAATACAATTATTCAACATCATGTGTAAAGGCAAAATTGTTAGTGGGATCTTACTTCAAGTTTTATTTCTACTGTTCAACTGACATCATAGTTGACAAAAAGATTTGCGAAATTGTAGATTCTCTCGGCTAATGAAGAAAGCAAATTAAGGAAGCAGATCAAATGCTAACAAGACTGTTCAAGGTTTAAGCGCAAAGGACCTGACCTGTATGTAAATCACATTTCCTTTAAGTAGTTGTATAATGAGCCGTAATTACCAATAGAATCGCAAATTACACTTTAACGTACCAGCTGCTTCCAAAGAAGGAATTTTGGACATAAAAGTTGCTCAAATATATTTGCACAGTAACTTTATCGATTATACCCTCAGCAATGACAAGACAGTCCCATGATGTAATAAATGTTCAATATCAACCTTGTTCATGGACGGTGGCAATTTACCTTCTATTAAGTAGCACAGGAAAGTCATTTGATTTGGTAACGGTTTTCGGAAGAACATAATTAGATTTATGGGGGAATTTGGTAATACAATGTTGGTTGACCTTGCCGAGCTGCAACAAGATTAACATAGGGCGGCCACTGAAGTCAGTTGAACTTGTCACCTCATCGCCATCAAGAAATTGCTCTATCCTGAGATCCCGAAATGGAAAAAAGATCAGGGTTGCCACACTCTGATAACGATAAAATTCCTCGTGTTCTCCATCGTAGCCACCCGGGATACTATCACGAGAAACGTTTTTTCTTAATTCCTCTTGCTCTTCTGGTAAAACAACATCAACAAGATTTGTTTAAAATATAAAAACGGTTCAGCCCACACTGGCCTCGTATATTTTGTACATATCGTAAGGACACCCATCTAAACATATGTTTAGACTGGGCACACAATGAAGCATTTACTTGGTATTCACCTTTGTTAAGACACATATACACTGTCAAAATTGGCTGTAATGGCACCATTGCAACAATTCGATTCAAAATTAATGTATTTTGAAGGTGTTTCAAAGGATTCCTGCTGAATCGTTTTTGCTAAAAAATTGGACATATTTGGTAGGTTCACTGGGACTTCCTTTATCTTTTGATGTCGGAGAAACACTACCTCTGATGTTTCAGGAACTTTTGAGCTTAGATTTGGTGCTTTTGTATTGAGTTTGACAAATTATCGAGTGAAGTAAAAAAAACAAATAAAATTGCCACTAGCGCCTTCACATGAATATCAGTTGTATGTATCTCCACATGCTAAAATACACCCAAAAATACAAGTGAAAGCCTTTCATAGTGTCGATTCATTAGTCAAATTAAACCGCTATCTCAACATGCACCATGACGACGAAATATTCCGTAGTTTCATGATCTTTGGTAGTGGTTGAGTGGATTATTTGTCGAAGCTCTTGGTCTGCAAATGGTACTTTTCATTTCATGTCAGAAGCCGGCTTACTGGTTAAGAAGATAAGAGCAAGCTACGGACCCATGAAGCGAGTCATCTGGAAATAGGAATATATCTTTTTTTTGCCGATCAACCACTGAGAAGCACTGACATTCAGTATTTACTTTGAAATTCAGCATGAATTTGTACGTTAACTTCAATAGAATTCTTCAACAGAATTCATGCAATGTGCGAGAACGCATCCTCTAACAAAGGAATTGGTTGCAATGACAGCAAACAACTTGGAGCAGCAGATTACTCACTGCCATCCATTTCTGAGGATACACTTTACACAAGTGACCATCTGACATTTATACGTACTCTGCAGCCAAATCTTTTAGGAAGGTGATCTTGTTAATCACCACCAGAATAGAAACAAATACATATATTCATGAAATCTTCAAGGTTTCTTTTCATTGCGCTGCTACCTCTATCCAGGTTTACTCTTTTGTTTGTCTGTAACCAAAGAAACGTGGTGGATTGAAACACCTGCATGCAACATTGTGATTTATATGTGTGAGCCACTCATATTAATCTTACTATTTCATTTATCTGTAAATGACATGTCAATTAAGAAAAGATTACTTCTCTAAATTATTCAAATTCGGTTTTCCAAAAACTAATCACCATAAATGGGATTAGTCTGTCACTTGCAGCCGGATTAGAAAAAAACCAGTTCTTTCAGTAAAGTAAAATGCGTTACAGAACCACAAAATAGAACATGCTAGAAGATAATGATAAAATTGAAGGAAATTTGGCAGACTAAAAAGCCGACATAGTGCTGTCTTTTAACCGTACAACGAAAGTAGCGTTAATTTGACTCCATGGTGAATAGCGACCATGGATGTTGCCCCAAGACAAGTTAGCCAACTTCCATTTGTTTGTGAAATGAAGCCCGAGCTCTCTTTTGCATTTTAAGTCCCAGAAACAATACATAAATAGCACGGACTCCACTGCATGGGACATGACTTCCTTGTCGTAAAACAACCTTTCATCTGTTTGCTTTGAAGAGAATGTTTTCCATTTAATTATCCTGAGTGATCTCAGCGGACAACAAAGTTTGCTTCGAAGCATTATGGGTTCATTTTAATGGTTATGAGGGCTACTTTTTCACCAACCAATTTTACAAAGTGTATCAACTGAATAACCCAACACCTACAAAGCCGACTGGAAGTATTTTAATACACTACAGAATTGATACACCGAGCTTTCAAATGTATTTGAAAGGGGGATCCAGCAAACATGAACGAACCAAACATGGTACATGCCCCTTTTGATTTCCATCATAAAAAGGGAAGATAGTTCTCAATGTCTAGAGGGAGTTGATTTTCCCCCTAAACCTTATTTACACATCAATTCACTTTTTAAATTCTCAATTTCCTATACATATCAGTTGGAATTCCACAGTACCATCAATAGTTGCTGGTAGGATCGCTACTTGCTCTTAAAGATACACAGGGAGCTTTGGAATCTTTATCACAAAATAACGTCCTTTAAGAAGCGATGGTGATTTTGAGAGTTAGCACTTTTAAAAACAATGAATCTGATAGAACCCATTTGGATCGCTGATACCTATCCTAATGTGACGGGACAAGTATTGTTTTTGCTTCAATTATGACGCAAGTCTGATGCACAACTAATCACAGGCCTCACTGAGTAGTGCTAATAAGATTCCAATTTGTGCAGATTGTTCCACTGATGGATGTCTGATTAATACTCTTATCCTGTTGAAGCTACGTTAATTCGTGCTGTCAACTATCTCCTCGTGAGAGCACTAAACTCCGTTGTGAGTGACAAATCACAGAAAACAAACTTCAGTTTCTCTTGTCTCGTTTCTAAATTCCCAGCAGAACGGAATTTTTTGTACCTAAAATGTTCGCTTTCATCGATTTACGTAATTAAAAATACCGCCATGGTAAACATGACAACTGAGGCCAAAAGAAATTGAACAAGAATGCCTACCAGCATTGTGTCACGCCTGAAATCTCTCACCTTGTTTCATGTGAAATCTGGAGAACTCCTTA
>JBCAUG010502421.1:4035-15206 GCA_038406175.1 Haplosyllis leylae
ACAGTGCAAATAGTTCAGATCTTACGCCCACAAGGTGAATTCTTGATATCTTACACCCACAAGATGAATACTTCAGATTTGCACTCACAAGGTTAGTACTTGGGATCCTACACCCACAAGGTGAATACTTGAGATCTTACTCCCAGAAGATGAGTACTTGAGATGTAAAATCCACAAGGTGAGATGTCACACCCATGGAGTGAGTACCTGAGATTTTACACCCACAAGGTGAATATCTGATATTCTACACCCACAGATTGTAAACTTGAGATCCCACACCCACAAGGTGAATACGTGAGCTCTTACACTCACAAGACGAATACTTGAGATCTTACACCCACAGGATGAGTACTTGAGATGTCACAGCCATAGAGTGAACACCTGAGATTGTACACTCACAGGTTGAATACTTGATATCTTGCACCCACAAGATTAGTACCTGAGATGTAAAAAGGTGAGTACAAGGTGAGATGTCACACCCATGGAGTGAGTACTTGAGATCTTATACCCACAAGGTGAGTACTTGAGATCATACACCCACCAGGTGAGTACTTGAGACCTTACAACCACAGGGTAGATCCTTGAGATCTCATACCCACATGATGAGTACTTGAGATGTCACACTCATGGAGTGAGTACCTGAGATTTTACACCCACAGATTGAATACTTGAGATCTTATACCTACAGGATGAATACTTGAGATTTTGAATAGGTGGGGGTGATGTGTTTGAAGTTTATTCTTTCATTGCATCTCACACTGAAGCCTTTTCCCATGTTCATATGAAACATCCTGACATCTCAAATATTTGCTACCAAAATAGAAGCGATTTTTTGCATCAAAATAGGATTCCAAAATGGTGTGGGTTCTAACATAAAAGAGGAGAAAGTAATAAGCTACGATTCCACACAGTGCTGCACCCAACAAGAAAGTAATACGCTATGATTCCACACCGTGCTGCACTCAACAAGAAAGTTGAATGTGGTTAAGTCATCTTTATGAGTTGTTTCTCATGAGATAGAGTAAAATGATATCGTTGCTGGGGAATCGTTGCCAAGCAACAGAGATCCTAATACTATGATACCATCATTTTCAGTGCACTACAAAGTGTCGTGCTTTTCATGAAACTGAAAGCCACTTTACTGAGACATAAAGTGATTTTGTTGAAAGCACTCAGCTGACACCGAAAGGACGAAGTTTAAAATTGCATATTTCTTACGCAAAGTTCACAAGGTGCAAAACGTCGAAGTACTCCACTTGCAGCTGAACTACCAGCCATTAAGTACATTAATTTAAACATTAAGTTTGTGGTACTCCATTTATTGATGGAGAGTTTTAATGTAGTAGGCCATTTTAGTACTCCCTTGTTAGACAGCAAAACCACCTAAATACGGGAATGACCTGCTATTCCTGCTGAGTTAGTTGGTGAGTTCTATGCAGAAGAAAAACAAAGTAATATTCAGGAGAACCAAGTATTTCATTAAACCCATATTTCATAAAGTTTTTTACCAAATGATGAGAAGATTCCACAGTCAAGTTTCAGTTGAGAATATCATTGTGATAGCTATTAATGGAAAGGGGGCCTGAGCTTTCCAAAGCTGAACACTGATCAACAGCCAGAATAATCTGAATAGTGATAGTCAAAGACAAGAGGTACAAAGCTTGCGGGCATTCCTCTCAGACAAAGAGATAACAAGGCTTCAACATGGGTGTTTCACTGTCACATACACAAAGCTGAAAATAACTCTCCAAAACTTATGGGCGCCCTGTCGACACATAAAGTGCAAGGCTTAATAAGTGCTAGGAGGCACAAGGTTGATCCATTAATCAGTCTCTGAAGCTCCTCTCATAACCCAAACTTTTTGATCTCTTAATGCAACTTTCAGTTTCCTTTAACACATCAACTGTCTGTTTGAATACAAAACGTATTAGTTTTCTAAGCCAAATATCGCATTCCAGTGACAATCATTTGTCTGAAGTTTTGATGTGTCACTGATTGTTTTTGTTGTTTTTTAGTTTTCGCATCAAAGAAAAACTAGTGAATTTTATTGGTGTTTTTCTCAGTTCAGCTCAATTTTCAGAATACCGTAGGGATTTGTACTTTTCTCTTTTAGGAAAATATTTAGTTACTTGTACCATAACAAGGAAGTTGGGAAGGAATTTTTTAGCTATATTTTAAAGGAAATGGTCTTTCAACGATCCTCTCTTTTCACTCGTCATCCAAGGATGGTTTAAACGAAAATCTAACTTTGTAGCTTTGTGTGCAATGAATACAAATGGATCTGAAACAACCCAGGGGAGCACTCATTGAATTCTATACCTTTTTCTGATCTGTATCTTGGCACTTCTTTCGGGGACAGTTCAATTCAATTCAATGTTCCATTCCCCACATTAGAGCCGAGATTGACCCGTTTTTTAATGAATTGGAAGCATTTGCATGAAGGAATTGCAGATCAAAATAGAAATGCAAGAACTTTCTTTCAGATACGGTAGACAGAGGAAAATCAGGATAAATTTCACTGTAGGAAGGAGTTAGAATACAGTACTTGATATTCACAACACGAAATCTTATCACCTGAAAAAGTGCGTGAGTTTGTTTCAATTACGAGCGAGACACGTCACTAGATTTGTTGACATCCTATTCCCGCAAAGCACTGTTCACACGTAACGTTTGTGCTTATTCAACGTCAAAATCTCACACAGATAATTGCTTCATGATCATTTCCTGTATCATGATAACATTCGTGTTTTACCCATTTTGTACTGGATTCATTTTATCAGGTGAATTCAACTATAGAACCAGTCAAGCATGACTGAAGGATTTTGAAACATGCTATGTGTCTCCCACTTGCAGTTGGCTCTTTAGTGTAATAGTTATGACTCCTGACTGATGATTAATAGGTTATGAGTTCGAATACAGGAATTTTTATCTTTGATAAGAAAGGTCTATTCTAATCAGTTGAATTAGATAAATTTTCAAGTTGAAAATGGGAAAAAACTCAACTAGCATTGACACAGTGCTAAACTTGATGCAAACGTAATTTCTGGATACACAAACAGAAAAGCTGAAACAAAACTCTGATAAGTACTCGTCGCCTTGGTGACAACTATCATACGATATTTATTGTGTGGAATGAAACAGTAATGTGTGATTGTCTGATGAAGGGACGGAACAGGATCGGGTTACTCACCGAAGATGTTGTAGTGTTTTTTCCTCCCGGAGGACTGACTTTCCGGCATGATCCTCCTACCAACGTAAAAATCTCAACGTCTGTGTTGCAATAGCAGACCAAAATACAGGAAATATAGTGGTTTTTTGCCTTCTATTGACGTAATCTACCGGTCTAAGAATTACGTATGAGTCCTGTGGTCTCAGTCTTCCAATCCAAGAAATGTAGTACAGTTGTGTCCTGACAATCTATGACCCAAGAAGTGTCCGACAATTGTTTCATTACAACAACCGGAATCATAGTAAAGTACGATCCAAGAATGTAATACAATTCTGTTCACACGAGTTAATGGTCCAGGAAATATAACAATATTCTGTCCTGACATCTAATCCAATCTTACAATTGTTCTGTAATATGCTGATGCTGTCCAATCAGATGTGTCTACGACATGTCACTTTGATAACCAGGTTTAATATTACCTTAGTGCTGATTGGTCGAGCTGACTGTACACTATTTCCGGTGTCAGTGACTGGGTGATTCCTATACAATGTGACACAGAGATGAGCACACGGCTTTAAGTGACGATACCTGCCGACAAATACTTCCGTCTGTGATGAGCAACCAGATTAAGCTTTAGTTAAAGCTGCACAGTCATTTCAGTCGGCTGTCTTTCCATTCACCAGCATTAAGTTTTGCTAAAACTGCACACAGTCACTTAAGTTTGCTCTCCTACTATTTACCTACAATAACCTGCATACAATTGTTGCAGTCTGTTGCAAGTCTGTTTTGCAAGACACGAGCTGCATGTTATTTAAGTCTGCTTTCGTACTACTCATCGACTGTACAGAATTATTTCAGTCTGCTCTCATATACCAATCAATGGTTGGTGACAGAGAAGATTGTAATCACTATTTAGCTGAGACTGTAGTTTGTCAGCTGATTTCAAGCTGCACAAAGGGACTGCTGTCTGCTGAATTACCATTCAAAAACTTTTGATAAGCGTCAAGTTGTAGATAATTATTGCAATCTGCATTCTTCTTATGCATATGGGTTAGACAAATATTTGTGGGGAGCAACTCACAATTCTACGGGTTTTCGTCTTCTTTTCTTGCTGCATGTTAAACTCAAAATGTTCAAAACAATTAACAATTAAACTAATTTAATTTCACATTTCAATTGTGTCTGCGAAGAGCCACTCTTCGTGGAGAAACTGAAACACTACACTGAACAGTCAAAATCAAATCGACGGATTCTAATCAAATAGGCTCAAAATTTTCCTGCGTTTTGTATGTGTTTCGTTTCGGTCGCTTTACAAAGTACACATAATCCCCTCAAACACTCCAGCACTTTGAATAAAATTTTCACACAAAATACGATGTTTTAGAAGCAACCACTTACCAAAAGGCAGAAGGAATTGGCCCCTTTACACCAAGAGTCGGCGTCAACGTTGTGATGATGCTTGCCACATAGGTCTCATTGAAATTAATGGAGTCGCTCCAAGATGGGTTGCAACCCTATTCTTGAGTGATACTATTTGTTTCCACTGATTTCAATTAGAGCTACGTTTTATTTTGCTGTTGTCTCTTTACAAAACCACGCATAAAACACAAATCTCTCCTAATCCAGCATTATGTAACAGGTTGAATTAAGATAGACGCTAACATGAGGAGTTGGAGGTGTACCGTGTGCATATTTGGCTTCCAATGGCCAAGGTAACGTCAATCCTCCACTGGCCAACTCCTACCTTGCTTCCACATAGTGCACATGCACTGATCATGTGCTAATCATGTGCTAAACTGTTTAACTCCCCACTGGTTATATAATCAATGTCACTGTGTCACATGAGCTCTCTCCAGTAGCCAATCAGTAAATCATATGATGTGTTCAACCAATCACCATCTGACATGCAAGACTGTATTCTTGTACAACTCCCACCTTGCCTACAGCAATAAATACTGGCCCCATTGAGATGAGACTAGTGACAAACTGAGACCATGTGTTCCAATAGCATATTTACCACAAAAGGCATTAAATTGTTCCACTCCTTTGTAATGTTTGCAACACGCCACTGGGATTACTTTGTGTAGTAGCTCTGATATTCTGGTGGTTAGGTATTGAGTATATAAGGGAGGTGCACCTTATGAAAGTAGGACCTCCAGAAAAACCATGAGACTGTGAAGTGCCAAAATAACAAACAGCAGGACCTGCTCAGGTATTTTGGAGGAGCTGAAGTGACTCCCCACCCAGGATCTCCCAAATTGCATGTTCTGGCTATTTGTTCCATTTTAGACATTTTGGCAACACTCTCAGATCCTGGGGAGTGGGCAGAGCCAGGCCAACTCCCCATGCACAACCTGTTACTTAAATTAACTATCTGAGGAATCTGTAAGAACTGTGCAAGTAAATGTAGGGAGTTAGATTGAATTATTTGATGTAATGCATTTCAAAGCTTGTACTTATGAATGTTCTTGTTTTGCAGAGTTTCTTAGCTGTATCTCAATGTGTCAACATCATTCTCAATGTGTGTCTCATCATCTCTTGTGTAAATCTGCATTCTTCAATAGTGCTAAGTGTATCATTTAACTTTGTACAGTGACAGACTTTAGCTCAACTCCCACTTATGAGATAATGGCAAATACTGCATTTGTGTGTGTATTGGATGTGACAGAAGTCTATCAGAGCATCCATGTCAACTCCCCATGTTCTATTCATGTCAACCAGTCCCAGGAGTAATCAATAAAGACTGTACTGAAGCTGACTGTTTATATTCTTCACAGTGTGGGTGTTTCTATGGAGAAACTGTCTTGCGAAGCTGTTGCTTATCTGTGAAGGTACTGGATCTAACCAGTTCCCCACAAATCTCCAACTCCCCACCCAGCATTACAGCCTGCAACTCATCCCTTCCTACAGGTCCAGTGCATGAAAGAACACCCATGAATAACTGCTGTCACCCCCTGAGATTAAATAACTCTTGCTCCCATTGCTAGCCAGGTAGAGCTCATTTGTGACTGGTATTGAGCTATAGCAACAATTGGTAGTGAAAACCATTGTTGGTGACACAAATAACATTCGAACTCCACATTCAAATAAATTAAATTATCAAGAACAGAAAGAATTGGCTATGATTTAATAATATAAAATGTACTGGAAATGAAGGTAAAATGTTTATATTATAAATTCGATACATGACAAATTTCCCTTTTCAATGATTAGACATTGGTGATGGATGGTACCCAGCAGTAATTAATTCTCCAGCAGTGTATGATCTCATTGAGCAAAAGCGGAAGGACTTCAGTGATGAAAACTCATTTTGGGTTGGTGGATCAACAAATATTGAAGAAAGGAATTTTATTCAGTTCTCCCAATACATCCAAAACTCTACAGGTATGTAAGAAAACATTACAACAGTAAAAAATCTGTGAAAATATGTTAAATGGACTGAATAATGATTGCATACAATTTTCAAAAGTTTCTTTGAGCAGACTTGCAATTCCTTTACCCCCTCCATTGCATTCTTTAGTGTACATTATTTTTGCAGGGGAAAGGCAGGTGTTTATTGCCAACATTGATTGTGAAGTTTATGTCAGGAGAAACAATTTTCAGTTAGTATCAAGTGAAGGTGACACTCTTCTTCCTGCAATCTTGTGCGAAAAAGGTAAAAGAATCAAACATAAGTGGAAACACAAGAATATATTGTTGATATATGGAAGACTTAATTTTTTATCTCTTGTTAATTTTTCCATTGATATCAGCTTACTTGTGAAATAGATGACTTTCTAATCAAGCCCTGACAATGAAGAGGAATAATTGACTTTAGTCTGTACTTTGTACATGTACATGCAGATGCTATTTGTGGTCCGGCAAATGAAGAAACAACATCATTTGAGACAGAGACCAGTTGGTACCAGAAACTTGTGACCAACCTTACCTCTGACGATATCCGTCATTTACCACTTTTTAGTGACTCTCACAGATATTCTTGGTGGGAACGAAAATGCTGGGGTCAGTTCACTTATGTAATTCTGTAAAGGAAAATATAATCAAAGCTAACCTGCTCCGAATGTAAAAAAAGGACAAATGTGAGACTGAGTTTAAACTGTCTTGGAATTGTCCTGTGCAGAATTAGTCAAGACGTTAAATTCAATATAACTGAATTGGTTGCTTCCTACCACTGAAATTCCGTTTCTCAACAGATATTGGCTACAGTGCAGCTGTAATCAACTCACAGGAGGAGTATGAGTTCATCAAGGAAGGGGTAAAGAGAATTTGTGATGTTAGGACCTATTTTATTGGAGGATCATCAGACCGTACCTACAGTGTGCTTAATTATCCAAGGGACTATAGAACAGACTCAAGAGGTATGTATGTGAGCTCAGTCTTCACAATATTTTCATCATCGATCAAACTGAATATAAAGCCTTGTTGTAAGAGTTGCCATCTGAGTTTTTCCTAATGAGATTCTGTGGAATTCTACAGAATTTAAAATAAAAAATTGTAAAAAGTTGTATTTGAACCCACTACCTCTTGCTTGAGAATTAGAGGTGCTAGCAGGGTGCCACAGAGACACATGTAACATGGACAACATTTAAATGGATTCTAATTTATACTTCAGTGATTTATCAAATTCTATAGAATTCCATAGAATTCTACAGAATGCATCTTCATAAGGAAAAACTTGATCAGCAGCTTTCCAAAATGAAAGTAAAAGACTTCCTGCTGCATAAAAATTTGACACAAACTGAACAAAATAGGTCATATTGTATGAATTCTCTAAATGATTAAAAAAAATTCCAGCAATTAGATTTAGGTTCCTATAAGTTCAATCCAGGACTCTACCATGGAGTTATTCAGACACTGTTTAAAATACTGATGATTGTGGGATTCTCTTAACTAACACATGTCAGAATAGCCCACTGGTAGAGTTCTATCCCGAACTTCAAGACCGGTTATTATTTGTTCAGGTGATAAAGGGCTCTTTAGTTATTTGACAGCACATTATCTGTGCAGGTGATAAAGTGATTCTGGTGATGAAGAGGTTCTGTATTCAGTGGATAATGATAAAAAGGTTCTGTGTTTAGGTGATGATATATTATTTGTTCAGTTTCTGTATTAATTTATCAGATTTTTTATCAGGCGTTACTCGTGTTTGGGTGAACACATTTAAATTTCCGCGTCAGAGCAATGACAACTTCATACTTCAAACATTTAGCACACGAGGATGGGATGTTCAGTGGTACGGAATTCTGTGCGAAAAACATGAGTGCAGTTGAGTTTTTCTGGCACAATCCTGCCAGTATTGACATTCAATGATCGCAACCCAATCAAGTTTTCGTATTTGTCGTAATTTTCTGCCAAATCCTGGCAGAATTCTGCCAGCATTGACACTCAATGGTTGCGAGAGCACAAAAGAGCAAAAAAATCATCAAAAATTGCCCCCAATCGGGACTGAACCCAGGACCTCCGGATCATCACACTAATGCTCTACCAACTGAGCTAGGCAGGAATCTGTTAGGCAGGAGATTTCTGAAGTGAGCTTTGTTTGTTCCATGCACCACTTCACATGTTGGACTTTGTTCATTTCTAGAATCAATAGAGCACGACTTTATAAAGGCCTTAATGATTTACACAGACAACCAAATAGTGATTTAGCACAGTTGGGAGAGCATTGGCCTGATGATCTAGAGGTTGTGGGTTCCAACCCCACTGGGGGCAATTTTTGACGATTTCTTTTAGCTCTTCTCTGTATGAAGATCTGTCAGATAATCTGACAGAAGCGTGTATCGTGAAAAACCCGATTACATAGACAATAGAATGAATTCATCAAATTAAACAAGGAATTCTGTAAAAACTCAATGGGAAATTTATGTAGTCTGAAAGCAGATTTGTGTTGGAGGACAAAAGTTGTCTCCAACCCCTTTCATTAACTCAGTGTTTGAATGTTTGAATAGTTGTGTTAGTAGGTCGTAGAAAAGTCAGTAAATACACGGGTGTGTTGATATTGTATCTTGCGACAACATTATTGTCTATCAAACAGAACTCAATAAGATTAGGTGGTAATGCTCATGGAATAGTGACCAAAACTGTATACAAAACTCTTTCAAGTACTTATTCTCTGCCTAAAATTGGACCAGATTCAAAGGCGGCTTAGTTTATTGCCAATTGTGAAAGCCTCCACTTGTGCTTTTGGTGTTTGTGTATTTGAAATTGCTCAGGATTGTAGGTGAGAATTATGGGAGTTATCAGGGTTTTTCAGTCAATTTTGACAGACAGGTTGCCAATACTTTGGCTGCTTTATTTACAAACTTACTTTGAGATGTCTTTGTAATGCAATGGATGAACAACAGCTCTGTATCTGTCATAAGCTAAATATACCAAATTGTTTGCTGAAGTGTACAGAAAATACCAAAAGAAGTACTGCGAATGCCTAAAATATGAATTGATCCCAGAATACAAAAATGCACTTTTATATAATGTACTCGGATACAAAGTACAATTAAAACAAACGTACCAAAGATAACAATTAATGATTTCCCAGTAGTAATTAGAAACACGCCAGTAAGTTGGTTGAAGATGAATAATAGTGCTCATTAAACAAGTCATCATGTCAAGAAATGCTTGATGAAGCAACAGGTATCTAGAAACAAAATAATGTTAAAACCATCCCTGTTGATACGGTTTCTCCGTTGAAAATTTGCTTCGAATTTGTTGAAAGGATGTCTGTGAACTATTTGATCAAGTGGTCAGGTGAATTTATTTGATCAGCTGAACCACTTAGTTTCATTTATTGAATTCAATAAATTCAGATAATTCAGAGAATCTGACAGATCAATTGTTCCAAACGCTAACGGGGAGAAAACTGCACATTTTGTAACAATGACAGAGATACTATTCTACAATACATATTCATTTACAAAATTTTCAGCAATGGACATTCTGAATTTCATGCACGTAGACTTTGTCTGGTCCAGGCCAAAAAATCATTGTAAAATTTCCTGGTATGGGAAAAATTGCATTTGCATTGTTGGTCTCTCTCATTGTTTTTCAGATACCACTATTTAAGTTCTAGTCAAAGTTTACTTACTTTATTGGAAAACCAAAGCTGCTGCCTTTCCTAGCAAAAACTGCCAGAGCCGCTGTATTAAAAACAAAACCGACAATAGACAGAGTTGTGTCAACTATATCCACTACAAAAGCAAACCTGAAATGAAAAAAAAGTCACTTCGTCTACTTACAAGGGCATTCCACTTGTGTATGATAGGACTTTTTTTAAATCGCCTAAGTGAAATTATAACCCCAGGACAGATTATATTTTTTGTAAAATCCATCATAAAATAATCAACCCAAGAGCAAAAAATGGCAACAGTTTGTACAGAAAAATTCTGAGAAGAGACTGCCCTTATATCAGGTATCATCTATTTTACGGTGCTTTTTGCATGAACGGTTACAAATTAATAATCAGTGGCAGAAAAATTGTATTTCAAAGGCTTTTTATGCCTCTTATACCTTTATGCTCATGGTAGAATGAATATCAAATTTCAAGTGTTACCAATTTTCCATTCTTAAAATAATGACAGTGGTTAATGTCGCAAAGCTTGAAGATTGATTGAGAAATTTATTGCAGGATTGTACTTTGTTGCCCATGCTGTCTTCGAACAATTAGTGACTTTTTACTGGCCGTTCATGAACAAATTGTTTGAATATTTGGAGAATTACTGTATTCATATATATGTTTCATCCGTTCTTTCAATTTCTTAAGCTGCTATCTGACATGAATGTCAGAGGTTTCTGGGTTCAATTACCACTGGGGTAACATTTGCACCCTGCAGGAACATCACTAATTTTGGACTTGAGCGACAATATCAGTAACTTCTGACTTTTTGCGTGCCATGTAAACCTATGGGTATTTCAGATTTTGAATGGTGGATACTTTACTGGTGACATTACAAATCTAATTCTTGCAATAATAATTGTATATTAGTGTTCTGATCCGAGTGACATCTCC
>JBCAUG010502532.1:0-15205 GCA_038406175.1 Haplosyllis leylae
TAGTTTTCACAATATTATAATGAGCTTTTATGATTCCTAAAATAACATTGCGTCAATGGGCATATTTCTCCAACTGACGATACCTTCAGTAAAAGGTATAATTATTCAAATAGTGTATGAAGACAAAGTAATTACAAGGTTTAGTACAGGAATGACAAGTTCATTTCAGCCATGATGGACCAAGCTATAAACACCTGACCAGTAATAGCAGTAATAATTTTCTTACTGTAATGGGTTAATGGTTGTGTATAGAGCCCACGAAGATGTGATATACAGGGGAGATAATCAGGGACAAAAGCGAAGGACAGACTGGACAATAGAGCCAGGAAGAGAACAATAGTTCTGCGCCTGAAGACAATGGTGCTGCACGCGACACCTGCGTGCGGGGGAGACGATAACTCCTCATCCGAGTTGATGGCACTAATCTTAAGTCTCATGTATGACAATGGAGGACAATAGGCAGTCAATAGACCCCCAGCCGAAATGTAGCTTCTTTTCAATTTACTCCATCACCATCCACCTAGAGGGGGGTAATGCTTATTGCACAGCCTCCAATCTCAGGATTATAGCCCTAAAACCCTCTTCACAAATTGCTTCAATTGCTAGTTTTATAAACGTTCTTACGGGCTGCTTGTACAGACAATCTCCTTTGCGTGCAGAACCAATGAACGATATTATTTATCCAAAGGTCTTGAGAGAAATCCGTTCAGAGTGTATCAAATTAAAAGCAAAAAAGATTTTGAGTTCATTCACAGTAAATGTAACATGTCAACCTAAAATTGTTATTGCTCTAGTCAAAATGAGTATCAAATCCATTGGCGGATCTGGGGGGATGACCCCTCTCCATGGACCAATTTTTTCGCTTTCATGGAGTTTTTCGGAAATTTTTAAAAAAATGTACGTTGGCATTGACAACATCCCCCCTCCCCCCAAAAGAGGGTTAGGGTTACCTCCTGTGGAAGATCTTGGATCATTGGTAAAATATAAAAACTGATTTCGGGTTGTTGATTATTTTCTCCATAGTTTAACAAACTGCATTGGCAGATCTAAGGGGGTCGCCAAGGACGTGCCCACGTCTGGGTCCAAATTCTTTCATTTTCATGCAGTTTTCGGGGAAAATTTGGCCAAATAATAAGTTGGTGCCCCCAGCTTGGAGGTTGGCGCCCCATTTGGGAAATCCTGGATCCGTCACTGAACTCAATGAGAGTAAACACTTGATACTCTGTAGGTTACGTTACTCCTCGTCATGTTTGGTTTTAGGTTTCTGTCAACACAGTCCATTTGCAGACAATTCAAAGAAAAAATGTCACTTAAGTGGCGGATATAAACTGTATTTGATTCCGAGTTTCGACGTAAGTGTCACCTCAAGTCTGTAGTTCTGTCGTCTCCAAAATTGCATTCTTACATGATTTGTAACAAAATCAATACAAGAAAAAAATATTACCGCAGACAGGGGCTCACTTAAACTTTTTTCCTCTTGATATCACCGAAACTCTGACATTTCATTTACTATTTTCATTTATGAATACTGAGTGAATGTACTAACGTTAAAGGATTCTCGCTTCAACAAAATGAAACTGAATTACAATTACCAAAGAACCAATACCGAAGTTGTCCTTTTTGGGTACACAGGCAGCTGGGTGGTGCGGGTATCCTTAAGACGCTGAGAAGTGAAGCGTAAGACACACGGCAGGTGTTGGCAGACTGCCAGGGCACGCGACCGCCAGTGTGGCAGCCATCTTGAAGAAAAAGTTCTTCCATAAAAGCCTCTTACCCTCCCACATCAAGTACTAAAGACTCCTTATCTTATCATAAATAAATATCTTTATTGCTAGCATTTTATTGCTCTTAAATGCCGTTCTTCTAATTATTACGAAGTCCGAAGAACTTTCATAACTTCTGAGATAGGAAGGATGGTTCTTTACAGCTTCCGACTTTTTTAAAAGTAGAAAAAATCATTATTGACATTTAGAAACCACTTCACAGAATGCTGAGTCCGTCAACGACCAAAATCATATAAAAAGTGACATAATACTGCCTACTTTACAATCCCTTCCACGGAAATAAACTTAGCTAATTTTTCTTTTCCTATTCCTAAAAACTCATTTTTCCTTTGCCAGAACCCTTGTCCAAAATCAAAATGCGTTTACGAAGAAACATCTCGACAATTAACGAAAATAACTAAAATCAACGGATGCAAAAATGTTGTACAAAACTTTTAAAAAACTTGTTTCAAAATGGCAGAATTGAAGAAGAACCTGTAGTACTGAATTATCTCATGAACTTGCTAAATGCCCAAAATGTCTGTTTACACCATCCTTGAAAAATACCTGATATCACATTTGACTTACATGAAAGGCAAACAAGCCCAAAAACGAGTCAACATTGAGAATCTTTTTGAGTTCTTTCAAGTAGTTGTTTGTTGATTTTTATTTCTAGGTCCCTGGATTTGAGGCAATATATTATAGATCCTAGAATTTTATATTACAAAGCGGTCAATGATAAAAGAAATTACTTGTTGCATAAAGTCAACACAATATTTACCCTGGCTGATATGAAAAAGGTCTTATCAATGGAAGGTTTGTAATTTGCCCAGAAACTTGAGTAGTAGTGTATTGTTAAATTGGCTTTGCTTCGTAGTATAAACAGTAACTGTAAACAAATGCACGCTCCGGGTTCAGATCTGATCAGAATTTACAATTAACACGATGAGAATATTTTCCGATATTAAATCAACTTGATTGTAAACAAATAAAATTTCCTCAAGTAAATGCTAACTTTTTTTATGGCAAAATACTACCTAAGTTTCACATATATCTTCGTAACTTTTCCAAAGATGAAATATAAAGATTTCCAATGTAATAAATATAGACTTAGTTAATTCTGAGTAAACGTTTGCATCGCAAGTATGTTCACGGGTCATTATTTTTATGACAAAATATTTCATAAGTTTCATACTTGAGTAAAAGATTCTGTTCTGAAGATGACTGACTGTCTTTGAACAAGTTGTGTTTTGCCTTTCAGACCATTGTACCAAACTATAAAATTGTGGCTTTGACTTCTCTCTCTGTACCTCCAGTACTTATTAACCATTCGTATTTCGATAAGTAATTAGTTTGAGACAACATTATTGTAGAATTTTGATCACACCCTTTCGTCCGTTTTCCTTTTACGGTCGCGTGATGTTATCAAAAAAGTAGCATATGACTGTACATCTGTGCGCATGATAGAAAATGCCAATTACATCTCGTTTGATAGTGTCGCCATATGATATTGTATCATATCATCAAACACATAACTTGTTTTTCGCTTCTGCAAAATTTTACTAAATTACTGAAAATTGAGGTAATAAATGGAAGTTGTCATTTTTCTTTCAAATTGACTTTTTCATTATGGTACAATCCGAGTTTGCAAAAAAACTAGTGTTTTGGTCACAAACATTCTTTGGAAACAAGCAAGAAAATGCAGGAAAAAAACGGAGTAGAAAACCGCAACTGTGGCCAACGTTCATAGCGCTAAAATAAAACTTTTCTGCGACTTCACTTTTATCCCTTGGAAATGATATCGAATAAATACTCCTCCCAGTGAAGTAATACATTACAACCTGCAAAGGAATTCTGCCAATTTTTGACAGGTCTTGGCTCATGCACTAGGCCCGCAACAGATGGCAAGCAGGTTCTCCTTACGTACCACAATCTACAGACCGAAAGAATAGATGTTTTCAAAACATCATAATTTCAAGACCAGTTAACAACATTTGTGTTTCACAAGTACAAGTAACCTCGTCTTGAAAAGAGAAAGAGTCCATGATACTATCAGTTTTGTTGCAAATGGTTTTCAAATTTACCACTGCAAGTATTTCTGTTAGCACACATCCGCAAAATTTATTGAAACAGTTCAAGTAACTTTTGTTGATTTGTGAGTTTGAGACAAGAAATATAAATTTTGACTGATTTTTAAAAATAATAAACCGTAAACAAAATATACGAAACAACTTTTAAGATCAAAGCTTGAAAACTTTTTTTTCTTTCCCAAGATGCACCACTGAGCACGTGGTTAATTTCCAGGCGTGCCCAGAAATGGTAATCCATCCAGCATGCTGCATATTCATCATGAGCGCACACTGTGCGTCAAAGTTCTCAGCAATGGTATAATCTTTTGGCACAACGAGGGTCTTAATATTGGACTACGTCGAAGAATTCTCAAAAAGTTGATATATTGATATTTTCCAGTTGCATTCCCAAAAAGTGAAAATAAACGTTTCTGTATTTTTTCAGTGTAATAAAAGAACAACAAGGAAAAGAAACAGGCTACGTTAACTGAATATGCCTCAAAAAGTGAAAATAAAAGTTTCTACATTTTTTCTATGTTATATTGGGTGTAAAACTTAATTTAATGATTATAAATCACAAAGAAATTGTAAAAATGACTTCCTCCTTAAATATATCAACAGGCAATCTAAAAACGATAGTAATTTTATTTATTTTCAAGAAATAAACTTGAAATCTCCAAATTAAAAACTTTCAAGAAACTTGTACTAAACTAGGTTTGTTCCGACGCTTTCAAGTTCACTCAGCCATTTCTTCTCGATGTGTACACAATGGCCCCCTAGGGGAAGAAAAGTACCGCAAATCATTTACACTGATGTGTGTATAGTGGTTGGCAGCACGCGCAAGGCATCACCCGCAGTCACGGATGAGAGGATTCCTCACAAGCAGGGATTACCCCAAAGGGGTGGAGCCTACTGCCTGGAAACACGCGTCATATGCAAATGACGCTTCCAGGAAGGTATAAATACGCCAGGAAATCTTCTAGAAGCGCATTCTATCTAGCGACATTGCTTTAGACAGCAAACTTGTGTGCGACTCTCACAAGAAAAGAAATAGCTAATTATCTAAAAGTTTATTCTGAGCGATGGTTTTGAGCGAACTCAACAGAATGGAGCAGTTGGGAATTAACACACAGCTGAATTTTACCTTCACTCCTGGCATCAAGCAGGAACCATGCCAAACGTCGCCACTTTCCGACAAGGAAAACCTGCAGAATTCTACACAAAATCTTTCAGAAGTTATGAAGCAGGAAAACAACAACAACAACAACAGAAAGAGGCAAGGACTTTTCCAAAACAGTTCGTCGTCTGCTAGCAGCACGCCGAGACTGAACCCTCAGTCAATCCCCGTCACAAAAACAAAACAGATGGGTCGAAGAAACGCAAGGGAAAGAAACAGGGTACGTTACCTGAACATGACCTTCGAACATCTCCGTCAACATCTACCGCAGAAGACCAACAGCAAGGGGAAGGCGAAGAAGATGAGCAAGGTGGATACCCTGCGCGGGGCTATTGACTACATCCGCGGCCTGCAGGAGCTGTTGGACGACAACGACGCAGTGAACGCCGTGTTCCAGAGCGGTTCCCTGACGACGGCGCTTTCCGAGGCCGACACCCTGAGTCCCAATCACTCAACGTACAGTACCGATGGCTCCCCCTGCAGTTTACCCGGCCAGTCTCCACATGAATACAACACGGCTACACCGGGCACCGAGTACAGCATGAGTACTTCTGCTGACAGCGCCCTCTTCAGTGAGGAAGACGGAGACGACTTCATTGATATTACGTCATGGTTACAGTGTTAGCAGCTTTTCGTTCCTGGTAAGTACTAGCAATCCAAGGAATTATTTAGTTGTTACAAAGATTGAAATTTTTGTTTTCACTTTTTATTTGCATATCTTTTTTCAAATGTTACCATGTTAACTTGGGGAAATCAATTTCTTCCCCGAAAACGAAATTCATATTGCGATTTTATGGTTTTTTATTATTATGATTTTTGCTTGACGCCATATCTCCGTTCCACATGAACAGCTATGGCGTCATTTCTGGGATAGATCTTTGTGCCAAAGAAAATTACAATGATCACTGATGCGTGAAATCTGTTTTAATCCCATTATAATTTTGTAAAAGTTTGGAAGTTTCAACATTTCCATATTTGGTTAACAGTTCCGAGAAATGTAATTCCAACTTTTTCCACAGAGGGAGCCAAATTCTGGGGATACCAATTAATGTCTCCATTCTTTCATTACAGAACTTGACGCCAGGGGACGCTGAGGTCCTGTCTAGTGGTTCTACAAGTGTGGCACGTGCCTGTCGCGAGATACAGGCTGGCACGTTTCCCATCTCAGTGCACAACCTTCGGCTGCTGTCTCCCGCCATTTTGTGATCACTCAACCATGTCTGCTAAAGAAAGAGAGAAAAGTAATGAAAATGGCTGAGCTGATACAAGTGTGCCAACCGGCAGCAACAGGTTGCCTCCTCTACAGAGAAAACTGCTGACGATTCCTCAGAGAAGCTTAAATGCTGTAAATATACTGCCAAAATATTCCACTGTGCCATGACTGTAACTTCTTGAAAACTGTTACAAACTCGTGTATATCCAAATGACTTGAAATCCTGTACATATGAGTAGATGATCAACTCTGGCTGTGACTTACAATCTGACAGGTAGACCTGTCAAACTAGTGAAAACTGCACAGAAATGTGCGGCTATCAAACTAGTACCGAATATTTACCTCTTTATCTGTGATATGAACTGCTACTGCGTGGTTGCAATTCGCACATCCACTGTCTTCCAGTATAATTCCGTCAAAACGTTTAGAAATCCGAAAGAAACAAGAAGAACATCCTTCCTGTGCTGAACCAGAGACAGATTTGAAATCGGAACGTTATTGAAATTCCTTCTGGCTGTTGGACCGAGTCTCGTCTTCGGCTTATTCCGGTAAGTAGCGGTTCCTTTATCTTGAGACTTCGGGGAATGTTCGGGGTTCAGGCATGCATGGCAGATACACCTGAACTCAGTGAACAGGTTGTTCATAACGGTTTTATGAGGAACACCTGTCGGATTTCAAGTTTGAAAGTACGACCCGCTCGTGCCTTTACCTTATATGGGACTCAACGTGTTCAAGTCTTGCATTCACACAAATAGTCATGAACATTTGTGCCTTGTGCACGAATTTTCACAAATAACCGATTATAATGGTACCAATATGTTGTGTCATGCTCAACAAATACAAGTACTAGGTACGTTTTATTTTAAATGTTTGATGAAAATAATATTTTCAAGGATGGAATTTTATATGTTTTTTTTCTTATATTTTAGGTGTTTATTTGCCGGAAACAGAAAGCACCAAGAAGACCGAGGAAGAGAATGGAAATGATTAAGGAGATGCTGAATCAATGATCTAAATGATGCTAACTGACAGAGACAGTTCTTGTTAAGTTCTGGCAATTGTAACGTTGTTTGACAGCGAGATATTTTCTATTAGGCAAATTTTGATTTGTCAAATATAATTTTGTACCTTTTTGTACATAGTTTACTAATTTTGACAACTATTAACACACCAACCTGTACAGTGTTACCATATATATTACTTTATCAATGCTAATTTTATTTAGTTAAATAGTATATAATGTTGAGATACAAATAAAAACCATATTTGCTGAAAACGAGAAGTTTAAATTCGAATTTATTGTTTTTAACCGCTGATATTTAGAGACTGAACTGTCACAGTAGCGGATCCAGAAATTGGGCCAAGAAACATGAAATCCATGTGGCCGCCTTTGACAGCCCCTTTTGCATGTCTGACCAAGTTTACAGCACCAACGAGATTGGTTTCATTACCGTATTCGTTCATGGTCGATTAACAAGAATTATCCATTTTACAGAGTTAAAACACACATTTGTTCCTTTTCCCTAAAAAAGAAGGAAGTCATTGGCAGATCTAAGAGGGGGCGATAGGGACACGCCTCCCCCGGGTGCAATTTCTTTCATTTCTATGCAGTTTTGGGGAAAAATTTGGCCAAATAATAATAGGTTGGCGCCCCACTTTGGGGGTTGGCAAACCCCGCCCCCCCCGTCTGGGAAATCCTGAATCCGCCACTGGAAGTCACAAATATTATTTTAAGAGGTCAGTTCAATACATGTTGTAAAGTTGCTGTAATTGTTGTTGTGAGAGAGCGACATTCCAAAGCATAAGTTCATCAACAAGTACACTAGCAAAGCCTGAGTTACTCCGCACATAAAATTTACCGATAGCCACTTTGCCGTTGCCCGATGACCATGAACTCCCTCCATCATGGGAGGCTTTACTACTATCCTTTGTCTTAAAATTCCCGTTGTAGTAGATCGACACCCCGGCGTCAGGACCATGATAGACCAATGCGACCTGAGTCCATGATGGGAGGCCCCCTGTGACACGGGGCTCATATCTATGGTCCACTAACATGACAAAGTATCTGAAATAGAGAGAAATTGAACACCAGTCAAATTTAGTACAAAAACAAGAAAGTCCTCCTGCGTGAACGCAAGAGGCATACCGCCCGCCGCGTAGCAGACCTATCCGGGGGGGGCAGAGGGGGGTACCCCACCTCAGCCAGGGGGTACCCCACCTCAGCCGGGGGGTATCCCACCCGGCTGGACCTGGCTCAGGTACCCCCCCGTGGACAGACAGACTCACGCCTGTGAAAACATTACTTTTCCCGTCAAACTACGTACGTGGGCGGTAATAAGTAAGCGTTTCCCCATCCTGCATCCGAAGGATGGAGAAGGTACTGTGTTCACAGGTATGTGTCTGTCCACAGGCCAGAGGATACCCTGTCCTGGTTCTGGCCCCACTCTCCCCTCACCCTGGCGAGGACCAGGACAAGGTCCCCCCCCCCCCCAGCAGTACATGCCATGGACCGGATACAGCACGGGGCAGTATTGCCTCTTGAGTATTCATGCAGGAGGACTTTCGTGATTCCAGACAAGTTAATTTCCAATTTACTTGCCCAGATGAACAAGTTAAAATTTCAGAAACATACCAATGTTATCATTTGTGATGTTTAGCTATGATTCAAGGGGAAGCTTGGCAAGTTGAATTTTATCAAAGCAAGTTAAATTTGGAATCACTCATTTGGGTGGACAAGTTGAGGTGAATTCTTTAGTTATACACTGGTATCTTATTTAGCTGTGTATCTACGTCTATCAAATATTATTCAATTTTATGTTAATTTGACGTCCTTCCTAAGAGCATTTTAAACGTCACCTTTGGCCTGAATGGTAACACCAGCATCTGAATCCAGTTCTTGTACTAGTGTCCGAGACTATAAAGCCAGTACTCGCAGGACAATTAGTCAGCCTGACCCAGGCCACCAGCGTACCTCCAGATCCACACGTCTCCGGTTTGACCAAACAGGAAAAGCCCGACAGATCTCCGAAGTGCAAATATTGGTTGGCTGTTCTGTCAGTGACAACTGCTTTTCCAACCTAGTAATATTGAAACAGAAATGGTCGTTTGCATTAACATGATAATCTAACCCATGTCACAAACAAACTGATGTGCATAAGATTCAAGAAAATGGTATCATTTTCTGGTTGAACTTTGATCAGGTTAATTCCTCTTTTGGGACATTTATTTTTACTCTAAATGTATATAGAATTAGCAAAAATTAGTAAATATTCAAATCTTTGGATCTAAAGTCTTCAGTGTTGCTTTCCTGATTTTATTTAGCCTCAAAACCAATGCAGATATGACACCTGTTGAAACTGTAACATTCCAGTTTTTAGGTCATATTAGATTCAATAATATAGCACTGATGATCTGAATAGGAATCAGAACTGTTACGTATATTTTACACATTTTAATCTTTATTTCAGGCAAGAAACCATATAAATAAAGCAGATATGAGAAATTGATAGACATTTTTTTAATTGACATAAATTTCTCATTTTGTTTTGAGGAACTCCAAGGAAGAAATTCTGGACACAGCCTTACCTTTCCAGAAACCAGCTTCGCTCCGTTATAAAAGGTGGTACATCCAGGACAATCGAACGTCCAGTAGAATCCTGGTCGGTCAACTGACGTCCATTCTGGAGGAGCAATCCAGTCGTAACTGAAGGGGCAAGCTATGAAAACAAAGTAAGTTTTATGAAACTTTTTGAATTTTTGGGGTCAAAATCATTGATCAAAGAAAATGGAAAATTACGATTTTCCAGATACGGTAAATGGTAATTATTGAACTGAGATAAGATGTTATTGAGCGCTTCGTATTAATTGTCAGTATCCAAGTACTCTGTCCAGTTTTCTAGAAAGACTTCATCCTCAACAATGTTTATTCCATCGCACAAATTTTTGATGGTATGGTACAGCATTAGAGTTTTTTCGAAAATCCCGAAGTTGGCAATATTGGCATTTTCAACATTTGTTGCTGACTGGAATTTGAGATTGGCAGATATATCAAATTTGTGCTTCCAGTTACTTACAAAATAGACGGAAAGGTGAAATAGTAAAAATATGGTCTCCAACTTTCTAAATCAACTCACCATGTTCGCACAGACAGCCCCCATGGGTCACTGGACATTCACAGGAGTACGAGTCCAAACCGTTAACACACGTGCCTGGATGCCGACACTTGTGTTGAACGCAGAAATCTAAGAAAATGTTTCAAGGCTTGATCAAAGTCAACTGAACTTTTCTCGACAAAAACAAAAATGTTGATCAGTAATACATTATTTTAGGGCATTAAATTTGGACAACAGACTTCATTTTACAATTGAATTTTAATTTAAAAATAAATGTTACAATTAAATTAGAACTGTTTTGGAGGGCATAATTTATTTATAACAGAATATATAATATAATTTCACATAATTACAAAATGTAAATCAACAATGATAAATTGTGAGGTGAAATCTCACCAGTAAGTTACCATATCTGTTTTTGATTTCGTGAGCAGAAATATGACCGGATAGGAAATTTAATTTATTTTCCCATAACCACGAATGAAGATGTATTTGTCTTGTGTGAAGAATGAGCAACAGAAATTGCTCCCGGAGTGAAAGTACCTCAGACCGTATGGTCACGTATACATTACTAGAAAAAGTAAAGTCGCGTAAACACGGTAATTATGTAAACAAATGAGTATCATCTTTCATGAAGGTTCCTACATGAAGCCATTTATGGTCATACAAAATAAGGTGTATCTGGAATAAAGCATTTCTATTGGGCCAAACCTGTTTGCTTATCTTTCATAATGCTCCCATGTATGTGAAATTTATAGTCAAGCTAGTAATGGTCTACGATAGTTTTTTAATGAGTATGATAACAAAAATGTTCTGCTGAATAATTGAATGAGCAACTACGATTGGGATAACACCTATTAAATCAAAATATTTTACTCTTTGTTTGGTAAAAATTGTCTGATGGTCTAAGGCAGATCTAAAGTTTAAACCATTGTTTGATGTGATTCGTCCAGAAGAGAGTAGAACTTTCCATCATTCAGTGAATTCAGAGAATCTGGAAATGCTGGTTTCTTAAATTCTACAAATTCTGTAGATTCTTTAGAATTCATTTAGGAAAAACTCGAATATGGCAGCAATTCTATCTGGGCAAAAGATTTTTCAACGAAGTGGAAAGCTATTAATTCCTATTCCCATGTTTTAGAATCATGTGTATGTTTCGGGCTGTGAAACAGAAATGGTGCAATGACCCATTAATTATCCATTACAGTAAATAAAATTACAGTAAACTCCGCATAATAAAACCGCTTCAGCATCCGTAAATCAACCAAAGAGGAAGAATAGGCAGAAAAATAGGCAAATACTAGACGATTTTGATCTAAATGGTTAATTTATGTCAACATTGAAGTTCAATGTTCTACATGAATTAACATGACTCAATTTGATCAACTAATTTGGAAAATACAAACAAGTGAGAGTGGAAAACCACTGAATGACCGACTGGTTTTGTTCACTTTTTTATGTTTTACGTCGTTATACTCACCGTTTTGCGAAAATGTCGGCAGTATAACTCAAATAAGTCAAATTCATCAAATAACAAATTGACATGACATGACATTTAAAAAACTCGATGATGTGCTATGTTCATAGAAACTACGATATATTTGGGAAGAAACACATTCCTCCCAGGACAATATTGTTACTATTAAAACTAATTACAAACCATGAACTAAATTCAGTTAATATCACTTCAGGGGCCCTAGATTAAAAGGTCGTCTTTACTATCACTGAAGAGACTCTATTTTCCAGTTTTGGTTTTCAGCTGATCAGTTGGCTGTGTCCACGTCATTATCTCACACTTGTAGGTCTCGCAGTTACTTTGAAGCTGGATAAACATCTATACGTGTGTTTCATGCATGAACTTTAACTGCTAAAAGGAGATTGAAAGGACGATCATTGTAAGAGGAATTACTGTATAATTTCTATTTAAACCAGGCCCAGTAAGCCTCTGTGTGTCCTGGGTAGCGTCCTGGCAGATAGTGGAATCAATTGTAATTGCATAAACCTCCACCTACAGCCAATGCTACCGGACAGGCGCCACCAGACAATCCTCACAAAATCAATCGAAACTAAATAAAATTTTCTGAAGCGGAATACGACGTAAATGATACCAGCGACAGACAACAGACAGATCATGAAATGGTCATATGATTTCGCATGCAATATCTCAGCAACGTGTGGGACTCTGACCATCACATTATCTATCTAGAACCAGCAAGCAACCACATTTAAATATTTTTTCTGGGTTAATCTCTGGTGCTACACCTACTGACCATCTGTTGCTGCCGATCAACTACTCCATCGGCAGTCTGGCAATGAGATGACCTTATTGGTAATTCAAGATTTCAATTACTTAATTAGAAAGGCTTAATGAAGGATCAAGTAGTTATGACATGTATGGATGCATCGACACTTTTGTTCTGAATGTCAATGATACTTGTGTCTGAACTGAGCCTCAAAAACAAAGTAATTTTCCGTAATTTTTAGAAAAATGAAAACTACTACTTCGTTTTTGCTGTTAACAATAGTATAGTTAATCTGACCACTGTTTTCGTCTCATTTCAGTAGAATCGAATTGAATTCTCCAACTATTCATACAATCAAGATTTTCCCTAATTGAATTTAATAGAATATATAGAATTTGTGAAATTCTATTTTTAGTCATTTTGAAAATTAAAATTACTAACAACAATTGCCATTGTGGAGCGAGATACATTTGAAGGGAACTACATCACAAATGTGTTTCTCCACCAAAGAAATTTCACCGCTGAGGTCAACATCACCGTTGCTAAGCATTACTAGTCGGAAAATGGATTCTGGGTACATACCGAGGGTACCATTCTCTTATCAAAAGCATCAATCAAGAAAATAAATTTTACCAATTATTCTACAACTTCTAGAGGTTCTGTAGATTCTATTGAATTAAATTAGTGTTGGAGGGGTAATATAACCTCCTTGAACACTCCCAAATGTCCTGGGTGACACGTCTGGTGATATGTTTGGACAAGATATGCAACCCCTGATGGAATTTGGGGGTGAATTAAACCAAATTTGACCACAATTTTCTTACTGTTAGTGGTAGCCGTCGCCAACACAGATATTCTCCTTGTATCATGTAATATTGGTTTCATGTGGTTGATGGCAGAATGGTGGTGCTGGGGATGCAAATTATACTTGAATTGTTCTGGTTGTTTCTCTGTGAGGGCGGTCATTACTAGAAATGAACGTGAAATATGGCGTTGCAATTGATCAATGGGCATTGTTCTTCCAGGCATTGTCAGGGTGTCTATGAATAAAATAGCATTGCAATTAGTGTCCGTGTATATGATTGGATAGCCGACTTCATGTTCATTTCTGGTAATGCTGCACTATTTCAAATTTTCGGAACATTTTCAGAACAAATCTCGACACACATTTCCCTATGTGATACATATCTCTTAATTCCCTAGGACATTGGTCATTTTCGACAGAATTGAAAATGACTTCTTAAGTGCGGGGAAGATTGGTCTTCGATTCATTCAGTGATAATTGTCTTCAAAGCTGTAAAGTTTTTTTCCACCAGTCTCCTTTTGCCGTCACTATTTCAACACATGAAGATATTTTCAAAACAGCTTTTACAAGTCTCATACTGAGCCCAGACATACTGGAATCCATGAGGAAGCGTGTGGACTGGTCAACCAACATAATCTCAACACTTTACCTAGTATTTGGAGTGTGTTGTTGTTGTCAGATATAAACTGATGTCCATTTGTGGCTCCTCGGTCAATAAGCTTGCAACTGTTGGAATCGCCTCTACTGTGCAAGTTACAGGAAGGTTCCATGGTGCATCTAAAAAGTGAATGTGTGCGATTAGTTGGAATAGTGTGACAAAATTGAACGATTATAAATGCAGGCAAGAACGGTGCATTGGGTGAAGTTTTGGCAAATGCTTTGCAAAACGAAGTGCGATATATTAACATTTTTTTATGAACATTAGACATTTCCTTCTTAATTTGCACTTACAAGTCCCCGTAAAAGAACATGATCCGTTGTCTTTATGCTAAGAAATAGGCATTTTCATGATATGGGAGACATTTTAAAGAGATATTCTAGTTTTTCTAAATTCTATCAGATTAAGCCTTCACTCAACTCCACTCCACTCAAATGACTTTATTTAACTAAATGTGAAAAAAGATCAAACTTTCTGTTAGTAATTAGTAATCCAGAGCAGTCATGGTGTAGCAATAACACAGGAATATGAACCGTAGTGATGACTCACCTGATGGCACAGTCAACTGCACTCCTGGCTTTTTGTTCAGCTAGTAATTTACCTTCCACGGTAGCTCCATGGTCTAACTTGGTGTAGTAACTGTTTATTTGTAATTCGAGTGAATTTACCGAGATCACGCAGAACGAGAGTGTAACATACTTCAACTCACTTTCCATGGCGTCTACCTGACGTCTATTTCCAAAAATATTACCCGTGTGCGAAATCGAGTGAATCAAACATAAGTTCGAAGAGTTAGCTATTGAGACAACAATATCGATGATATTAAAAATTTATTAACGTCAAAGATTGACTCTTACAGCCAGAATATATTGCACTGAACACATTACTCAGGAATTAAATATTTATTGCATCCCATATAGTTTCAGGTTGTGTATAAATATATCACAGAATTGATTTATAATTCATCGTACTGCATTCGTTCGATGTAAACACGTTTTACAAAACAAGAAAGTCCTCCTGCGTGAACGCAAGAGGCGCATACCTCCCGCACCACACATCCGCCCTAATTCTGAGAGTTTGGGGGTACCCCTATCCTAGCCGGGGTACCCCCCCCCCGGCAAAATACCAGTGGCAAATACCTGGCTCTGGTATCCCCTCTAGGCTG